>VZSC01000684.1:146117-156450 GCA_013398225.1 Steatornis caripensis
GTTCTTGAATATTAACCAGCTCTCTCTGGCCCCCCTTCCTTCTAGAGCCCTAACCCAAGGGATTCCTCCCAGTAGGTCTTTGAAGAGGGCAAAGTTAGCTTTCTTGAAGTCCACGGTTCTAATCTTACTTGGAGCCCTGCTTCTTCCACGCTGGATCCTGAACTCCACCATCTCATGGTCACTGCAGCCAAGGCTGCCCCCAACCTTCACATCTCCAACCAGTCCTTCTCTGTTTGTTAGTATCAGTTCCAGGATCATTCCTCTCCTCGTCGGCTCCTCCACCACCTGCGTTAAAAAGTTATCACCAATGCTCTGCAGGAACGTCCTGGACTGTACATGCCTGGCCGTGTTGTTTTTCCTGCAAATATCAGGGTGGTTGAAGTCCCCCATAAGCACCAGGGTCTGTGACTGTGAGGCAACTTCCAGCTGTCTGTAGAGAGATATGTATAAGAGTAAGCTGTAATAAAAAAAAATAAAAAAAAAAAAAGCTGTATATATAAGAGTAATCTGTCTGTAGACAGATATATATAAGAGTAAGCATGATAATTGAGGACCAATTGTATTCTTTTTTGACCACTGAGGTTTAAATTGTTGTAGACAAGTCTTGAAATGTTTCCTTAACATTCAGCACTACAGTGAATTCAGAAGTAGTCTTGATGACAGTGTGCCAAAACGCAACTAATATTTCCTACATCTTGTGAGAATCTCACAAGTCAAGTCCTCAAAACTGCTTGGATGATATAAAAACCATGGCTCATTTATCAAAATAAGCACCCAACACTATTGAGTCTTGCAATGTATTCCTGAGTGCTTTGATTACTAATATTGCTCCTTTAACTCTCTTAAATTATTTAGAAAACATCAGTAAATATGTCTTCTTCAGAATAGATTCAACACTAGGTCCTTTGTGATTTACTATTCTTTAGCTAATTTGATATTGGTCCTTGATTGGAGTTTCAATTGTAATTGCAGGTAAATATTTGAAGATGCTTTTTCTTACCACATAACATTTAACGAGCAACATATACATTTAGTTGAAAAGACAAGTGCCAGAGTTTTGATTTCTGAATCCTAAGTCTATTATAATTTATACAGTGGACAAATGTGCCACACCTATTGGCCTACTTTGAGAAAGAATCATATAATCTGTAGCCATGTATTATTCATGATATACATATTTACTGAGGCAAAATTTTGAATTAGATTCCTGTCTCATATTCTTTCTGTGTCTTTTCATAAGTTTGTGGGATTTGAAAGCTGAAGATTTGATTTCAGCACAGATGAAACTGTAATGGAACAGCATAATCAATCAAGGTTATAGAACAATATACCTAAACCAGTCTTCTAACACTGAGGAGGCACTCATATGAAATGAAGTTTAGAGCTTCAGTATATAGTTGCTTTTCTTTTCTAAAACAAATTTAGCCAAGTGTTTCCCTTTAGTTTGAAAAACTCATAGGGATTTAATGATTAAATTACAGATCAATTGCAATTGTTAACTTTGTAGGGAGGCATTCAACTATGCAGGAAAACATGTAAAAACCAGTAGCATAAAAGTAAGGGGTTTGCAAAACTATTAATTGAGAGTTGGCAGTACCAATGAGACAGAAAGGGCAAACGTGTTACAATCGTTTACCAGAGGGAATGAATGGGTGAGAAGTAATGAGGATACAACCTAAAAATAAATCCCTAAAAACATATATGTGACCCAGGCAGAGACCAAGCCAGCAGACATGCACATTATGAACAGTAATGTGATTTCTTTTGAGAGGTTAGAATGACAACCCCATAAGGCGTTGTTTGACTGGAGTATGGTAAAATAAAGAGGACATGCAAAATGTCTTGCTGCAGATGTCACAGTGAGTGAGGTATAGACTGTTAGTAATTGTAGCGCTATGAACAGCAAAAATAAATCAGGAATTTACATGCATTCCAGGAAAGGAAATATAAGATCTAGAAACAGCTTAAGTTAGTACATATTTAAAGACAAAGTTGCAACTAAATTTTAGAATTGCACAGAAGTATATAATCATAGGCAGCATGTTCAAGGAAAATCTGGTTCTTAGTTAACCTGTCCTTATCACACTGATTTCTGAGCTTAAAGGCTTTAAATCCTATTAATGTTAATTTTAGATCCTAATGTTAACTTTTAACATTGATTTTTTCTTTAGCACATTATTCTTATTATTTCTCTTAAAATATAATATATATATTTCAAAACTGACCACATTAAAGGTAAAATGTTTCCAAGTTATCTAAAGATAAGTTTTACATTGATCTAGACTTTCTTTTTCCTGTCACTTCACAAAGATCAAGAATATTTTTAAAATTCTGATTCTGGAAGAACTATATTTTTTTATTCACACTTTCCCAACCTAAGAAAATGTTTTTCCATTCAACTGCAGTATTATTATGACTAATAATACCTGTGAGTCTTATAAATAGACAACTCATGCTGTCTTCTCGAAACTAATGGGGACACGGTGAAAAATCCCAGTAGCCTCAGGATTGCATATTGGAACTGAGCCATGAAGATATAAATCCTATTCCTAATACTCTTAGGAAGTCCTTGCATGGGATTTTGCAGCTGGGCTAAACATAGGTAAATGGTCTACTTTTACAGTATGTGCCCCAAGATTTCTTTGAAACTGTCCTTTATATAGTAATGGAGTTGTGTTTGAAAAAGGGTGGAAGGTTAGGTATTGGGCTTGACTTCTGTAGACTTCTTTTTGCTTTTGCTTTCTATAGATACTTTGAGATTTTTATGAACATGAAATATTATTTTCATTTGTATTTGTGCTGTCCTCTTTGTTTCTAATTTTGTCTTTTAAACAAAATATATAGATTTCATTTATTGTTTGTTGCTCAGATGTCTCTTTAGGCAATGAATGTTGTGAAAAAATAATATTAGTATTCATTTAAGTAAGATATGAGCATGTAGAAGTATCGAAATGTAAACAGAAACAGAATACTCAGCTTTTATTACATTTTTACTAAGTCTGTTACTTCTCTGTAAGAGAACTTCACCCTTATCTATTCTTCAGGATTAATGAAAAGAGATAACTTGTTCTTTCTGAGACAATGCTGTCTTATTCTCTTTATGAGGCTGATGCACCCTTGATTTCTGAAAGTGCAGGAAATAAAAGCTCTGGTACCACTGCCCTGACTCGTTTGCCAACCACCGCATTTCCTGCAAAATTCCCTGTTTCTTTACATAAGGGTGCATGGGAACACAGCATCTAGCATGCAGTGGATTTAAAATGTCCGTGAAAAGGGAAAATCGTGGCCATGATACCAGAACTGTCAATGCTGCCAGTGATGTCAGCTGGTGTAAATCTTCGCTTTCAATTTCCATAGCCTCAGGAGTGTTGCACAGTCTGCATAGTTGGTGTTACAGAACAGCATAAGCAGTAACGATTTTCTCCTCTCTTCCTGACCCCTATCTCAAGAATCTTTAGAAGTTAGTTCAACCTATATACGTGTCCTGCTAGCTGAGGCATTCCTGACAGCCTTGGTTTCTTGTCTAATTTTCCTGTGGCACAGATTCAAAAACTTGTTTCAATTTTCTTATGGATCCTCCTGGAATTTACAGATAATAAATTGCTCTCTACAATAGTGGGGAACAGACTTGAACAGACAGGTGATTGCTTCCTATCAGATGAACTTAAACAGCCTTAAAAAGTCATCATATTTTTAAAGAATGTAACAAGAGACCAGAACTAAAATAGTCTGAGTTCTTTTCCGATTCCTAGAATATTCTGTTTTTTGAGGTATTTTATGTTTTATATAGGAATAATACTTTTCAAGTTCATTATTTTTGTTTTAATGTACTAGTCTAGTTCACAGTAAATTCCTGAGAGTATAGAAACAAAGGAGAGGGAATGGCGGAATTACACTGATTTTTGGGAAACTTTATTACTGCATTCAGTAAAATTGAAAGTCACCTCCTTGTGACAAAATTTGAAAGAATTCCTATTCCACTTTTATTGAAGTTAATGGAAATTTTGCAATGTATTTCATTTGCAGAAAGATCAAGTTTATTGTTTCTGTTCCATCTCGCAACACCAAATGATAGAAAAATATGATGGGAGCGATTCGAGTTATTGGACTCTTCAAAATAAAAAAATCAGTCCTTTATTATCAACACTGCTGCTAGAAAATGTATTAAAAATGTTACGTGTCTATAAGGTATTGTTTCACAATGCTGGCAATAAAAAAAAAACCAAACCAACATTAATCCAATTCCTGACACTGTAGGTGCTGTTGGCTTGTCTGTATTTCCCTTGGAAATGTTCATCTAGCTGGTAGCATGACAAATGCCACTGCTTGGAACATTCAGAAGATATGATTTATTTTAATTACACACTAATTAGTTGGAGTCTTTTAACACGCTCAATGACACAAGTAGGACAGCAGAGCAGCAGCTATTGTGTGGTAAAGTGCTGAAAAAAAGGTGCTTTTATGAAAAACTGCTGAGCCTAGCTGGGAAAAAAAAAGTGAGCTGGCAGGAGAGCCACATCTAAATAGAAAGTGCATTTAGTTCCTATTCATTTGATCGACTCTTTTTTAGGTGAAATGAGCACTGACTGCAGAATGTGCAGGGATGACAATGTGTGAGAACATGAGCTGGAAGACAAGTCCTGAAGGTGAGATTGATAGGAGAGTCATATAGGAGAGTCCTAAAATCTTTAGATTTCCCCTCCCTCCATGCTTTTGCCCATACTTATGTCTGCACCAGTCACTCAAAAGAGACCTTCCACGAGTATTCATGTATATATCATGAGTTTGCTCTAAATCATTATTTTGTTTAAAATATTAAAGAGGTTTATATGAATATGAATGTAACTGCCTATTTTGAAGTGACTAGCATTGTCTCAGTCTCCTTTGTGTTGGCTTGGTTATGTTCCTTAGAAGCCAAATACATTTTTAAAGAATTTTGCTGAAGAGGGTAGTCCTTTATGCAAGACAGCACACTACCTCTGCATGGGCCTGTGGTTAGGAATGTTAGCTATGTGCATTTAAAAAGACACATCAGGAACAAAATCACTGGAGAAATGTATTTCCCTTTTATTAGGAAAGCCTTCTATAGGCTTAATTATCATGGACAAAAAAAGCACACCGTTTCCCAGGGAAATACTACCCACTGATATCACAAGTATTCAGCCCTGCTTAAGTGCTAGGAGGTATGTTCTCAGTGCACTTATAATCGGGTCGTTATCACCATGGTTATGAGATTTAACTGACTGAAAACTGTAGGCATTTGTCTCATTAATGCCAAATGTTATAGTTTATTTCTGGGAACTGAAAACCCTGCTGCCCAGGGAAACCTGTTCTGTGATAATCTTTGAAAACAAGGCACTTGAGAATAGCCTGCCTGGTTCATGTCAGATGGTTTCACACATATTTTGTTACTGGTTCTTAGGGGGGTTTGGTTATTAAATAACTTTGTTCTGTGGTATTTTGCTTTGTGAGTTAGCATGCTTTACGGACTGCAGGCCTAGCTTTTACAAAACAAGCATGTGGTTATGATGCCCTTTGCTCAAATGCAATAGTTTCTGGACTACGCTAGCATCTTAGATAATTTGCATTTACATTTTACCTCTCCCTCTCCTGTTTTTGGTTTATCTTTTATTGTAGACTTTCAGACAAAACACTTACACCTAGGAACTAAATATAGTCACACTTCTCTGCTTGGAAGATAATTAAAGAAGTGCCATTGCCTTTCCAATTTTGTTTCTGTTGTTCCTGAAACAGAAAATGTAAAATCATCAGTGATTTCAGTAACACTTGGATCAAATCAGAATTAATACATTTGGACCTTTTTTTTTTCCTTCTGTAGTCTGCTTTGTTACCAAAATGAGTTACCTAAAAATTAAATCCTTGCATTTCATCAAATAATTTGACAGAAATGTGAGTCTTTCGTTTCTCAACTACTCAATCTTTTCTTCTGATTTATAATCTTTGTTGAGTAGGATTTGTACAGAGTATAAAAAAGCATATGTAACTACATCATTTTGACCTCTGACTAGAAGCGTCATTCATAGAAAGTTGGATTTTGGAGTTTGCTTTATTCTTTCTTTGTTGGATATTGGGACTATGTATTTCTATTTTCTTCTTGCAATGTATTTTGTATGCAGAAGCTAAGAGTACCTGGCAAAGAATTTGACAGAGGAAAGCCAGAGTACTTGGAAAAGTAAAAGAATAATACAAATCTATATATTTGAGAGAAAACATAATGTTTGGAAAAGATCCTTATTTATTGATCTATTTATAGAGTATTAGCTATTATTGTTATTATTAGAATGATATTTTTTTGCTTACCTATAACAGCAGTGTCTGTAAGCCATCTCACAGCCTAACTGTCCTTGGTTTTATATACTTTTCTTTATATATACTTTTTATATATACTTTTTTATATATTCTTTTCTTTTGAATCAGTGCATTTATACAACCAGTCTCTAAAAAAGAAGTAAAAAACCCAATTTAATTATGATTTTTCCGCATTCTGCCTCTTGGCACACTTAAATACATCAAGTGCTGCCACTCCCATGATCAAAACAGTGGTAAATCTCTACCTATGTCTTGCATAATCCAAACGAAGAATGAAGATGCAGGAACAAAAAGGGACACAATAATTATAAAGCTGCTTTCTAACCATCCTTATTTTGTGATTTCAGGAGGCATAAGAATAATAAGAATTGATAGGAATTGTAAAATTGTCTTTATAGTTTCTACATTTCATATAACTTTATGAAGCTACATTGCCTTATACATAAATGGTTGAAGAGAATAATAACTTACAAAACAAAACAACGCTAAAATAAATGGATCTTTGAATAAAAAATCGCATAGATAAATGGTGAACATAATCTTTCAGAACTAGGATAAAAGTCATAACATTCACTCCTCTTTCATTGTCTTCTGGCTATTTATCTTGCTTAATGTAGGTGACTGTTATTGTACAGATTAGGATTCTGTGTATGGGCTAGGGGAACTACACAAAAATGAGATTTTAGAAGGGAATTTTAGACCTCTTATTGGGAGAGGGAGAGGACTGAAGGATCACAGGTAAATCAAAGTTGTCATTCCAGCCATATCCAAGACAAATCTGATGCCATGCAAGAGTCTGTGCTGATTTGAGATGATTAAGCAAAAATACGGTAAATCTGGCCCCAGCATAAATATTAAAGACTGCCAAATATGTGCAGGGAGGAGACATTCTGTCTCTATCTTATTTCTTTGTGCAGCTGGCACTCTGCTAACAGGTTTAGCTAAAGCCAGTTCTGCATGTCCTCTCCGTGGCCTGCTGGCATTGCAAAAGGTCTCCTTCTCCAGTCTCAGGAACACTACTTCAAAGTGACAGAAAGGTGCCAAGAGCTTGGAATAGCCTAAGATTTCGTATTTACTTTGCAAAAGTGCAAGAGATCTTGGAAAATGTGAAATCTTGGTGGTTTCAAGAATAGCATGATCCAGCTGCAGCCACCCACACATGCTGGTGGTAGCACAGACTGTAAGAGACAGGCAATCCTAAGTAACATGAACATTCATGAATTATTTTAGATAACCTTTATATTCCTTTCAAAACAGTTTGTTAAAATAGCAAGATTCCTTCTGTTCATAAAAGCTAATGTTAGTTGTCTGCTTGCATGTCTGTTGGTGACTCAGTGGAGATGTATATTTTGGAAACGAGCTCTTGACCCCATAATTTAGGCTTATTCTTCAGGAGATGCAGAGCAGAATGCAACATCTAAAGTAACAGAAAACAGAAATGATTGTATTCAAAACTAAGGCAGATCGCCAAATAAGGGTAAATGTGGCTACAGCCTTTGAGATGGAAAAAGGAAGAGAGCTAAGATGTTCCAGGATAGTGGTCGGGAGCAGCCTGGGAGGGAGTATGATCAAGGAATTGATTGTACTTTGACAGTAAAAGAGACTGAAACAATATCCCATGGCCAGAATTTCCTGCTATAGCTCTATTATTTCTATTCCACTTTTGCTTTCTTATTTCTGCCTGGTTTTTGTATAAAGGAGAAGGAACTACAAAACCATGAATTTTCTACAGCACCCAATCCAAGTTTATTTTTTTCCGTTGACTCTCTATGCAGAAAAAAAAAATAGCTGAAGAACTGCCTGATTTGCTGTGGAGCTGCCCACCCGCCCCCTGGGCATCACAACAGTTAAGAATAATCTATATATTCCATGAAGCATATAAATCACTTGTCTTTTTTTTTTTTTTTTAAAACGTATTTACTCGTTTAACTAACTGCCCGTTGCCAAGCACAATTCTTAACTGTTAAGTCAGAAAACTACTTGTGGCCATTCTGTTTTGATAAATTTAGCTGTATTTTGATTGTGTGGTCATGGATTCAACGATTACAATGGGCAGGATGTCTAGAGTTTTATGTATAATCTTAGCATATGCCTTTCCCCGAGGAAAAATATCCCACAGCTACCACTGTTATAAATATAGCTCATAAAACATTTTTACTTCTGAATCCTCCTGTGCTACACAGGAAAACTCCAAGTTTTTCACACAATTTCAAGGAGGAGTTGTCATGTGCACAGGTTTCATCAGTGAAAATCAGAGTCCTCATTTTTATGAACCATGTTTATAAAACTCATTCTAATTCTCATAGCTAAGAAGAAATAAATCATCTTTAGACTGTTGGTCAGCTACAGTACTTGTAAGGATTGTCTGCAATAGAAATAGCACTCCCTGGATTTTGTGGTACTGGTAAAACACTTGCGATCACACTTTTCGTAATTAAATTGAACTATTTCACCTTAATTAAGTCTGAAATGTACCATCAGCTGAATTAAAGGGAAACTTTATTAAATGAGCTTCTGAACTTCTCAGTCTGTTTTGAATAATATAGCAAATGCTTTTCCATTCCCTTACCATCAGGTAACAGAAACGCGGACTGGTCCTCTTGGCTGCAGTAACTATGACAACCTAGATTCTGTCAGCTCTGTTCTGGTTCAGAGTCCTGAAAATAAGATTCAGTTGCAAGGTATGTAGGTGCAATTTCATTAATTTGCTTTGGAACAGGATGACATTTATCACACAATTTGTTTTTCTTTCTTCCACCTCATAAAAGGTCATTTTCCTATTTTTTTTTGTGTGTGCAATAAGTACATTCTAGGTAAAGTGAAGGAAATGTCAGTAACTCATGTTGCCTTTGAAATCGAAACAATTTCTATACACATCAGAAAATAATTTGAATAATACTGTTAACATTTTACAGCCCTATTTAACAACCACTTGCACACCTTTTAGATAGCCTGAATTCCCATAGATTCCACCAAGCAGAGAATGACATTTAGTGTGCTCAGCCTGCTTTGCACATACTGAGTAGTAGCTTATACCTCATGCAGTCATCCCACTGAAATGAGTGGAGTCATCGAAGGAGCAGGATACAGATTTTTAAAGACTCTAACGCATGAAGAGTTCAAAGGCTCCTTTGGGAATTTTAAGAAAATCTGGAAAGTTAGGCATCTCACTCACTAGAAATATTATAGTAATTATATATTCAAAAAGGAAAAAAAAGACAAAGAGAGGAAGAGAAAGGTAGAAAAGAAGAGAGGAAGAAAGCAGGGGAAAGGGAAAAGGAAAAGGAAAACAAACAAGGAAAAAAGGAAAAGGAAAGGAAAAGGAAAAGAAAGGAAAGGAAAAGGAAAAAGAAAAGGAAAAGGGAAAGGGAAAGGGAAAGGGAAAGGGAAAGGGAAAGGGAAAGGAAAAGGAAAAGGAAGAAAAGAATCACCATTTCTAATTTATTTTTTGTTAATTCCAGTAGATACATTTCCCAACCTGAATATTAGGTACATAAACATTTTTGAAAAGTCACCCTCTAGGGTATTAGGCCCTTAATAACTGCTGTTTTCAGTTACGCAAATGTAGCATGAACAACTTATTGTTATTACTGTGAAAATAGACTAAATTCTCTTTAATTTATGTACCAGTGTATACCTCTGTGTATACACAAGGAGAGAAGAATACGGTTCTTAATTTGCTGTTAGAGGTAGCTATAAAATTATTTCCAATTTTAAAAGTTTTTGCATATTTGTTCATAAATCAGTTGGACATATAGTGTGAAGTTGTTACTAATTATTAAGAACTGCTGTCAGAGAAAGATTTTCTTCCTGTTCAAAACATCTATGTGCTTTTTTCCCCTTTTATTTCTCTATCCCCAGAACAGGTTAAAATAAAATGTTTTCAGACACAGTATTTCTTTTTTTTTAAAGAACTTGTCATTTTCATTGGGATGCAATGAAATGTCTCCAGAAATAATTTGCAATTTTTAATAGTCTCCAGCACATGCACAAGGTTTGTCAG
>VZSC01000684.1:161651-195268 GCA_013398225.1 Steatornis caripensis
GCTGCTCTCCCCTCACCTACCCAGCCAGTCGTGCCATCATAGAAAGCTACCATCAGATTGGCCAATCAGGATTTCCTCTTGGTGAAACCATGTTGACTACTCCTGATAACCTTCTTTTCCTCCTCGTGCTCAGAGATGACTTGCAGTATGAGCTGTTCCATCACTTTTCCAAGGATGAAGGTAAGGTTGACTGGCCTGTAGTTTCCTGGGTCATCCTTCTTGCCCTTTTTGAAGATTGGAGTAACATTGGCTTTGTTCCAGTCCTCATGCACCTCTCATGTTCTCCACGACTTTTCAAAGATGATAGAGAGTGGCCTAACAATTACCTCCGCCAGCTCCCTCAGCACTTGTGGGTCCATCCCATCGGGACCCATCGATTTGTGGGTGTTCAGTTTGCCTAGGTGCTCCCTAACCCAATCCTCATTGACCAAGGGCACGTCTTCATTTCTCCAGGCTTTCTCTCTTATCTCCAGAGTCTGGGAGTCCTGAGGGCCAGTCCTAGCAGTGAACACTGAAGCAAAGAAGGTATTCAGTAACTCTGCCTTCTCTGTGTCTAAGTGTCACCAGGTCGCCTGCCTCATTCAGCAGCAGGCCCACATTTTCCATAGTCTTCCTTTCGCTACCAATGTATCTGAAGAAGTCCTTCCTGTTGTCCTTAACCTCCTTTGCCAGATTCAATTCCAGGTGGGCCTTAACCTTCCTTGTTGCATCCCTGCATGCTCTAACAACATTCCTGTATTCCTCCCAAGTGGATAGTCCTTTTTTCCACATCCTGTACATTTCCTTCTTCCCTTTGAGTTTTTCTAGAAGCTCCTTGCTCGCCCATGTAGATCTCCTGCCTGCTTTACTTGACTTCTTACTTGTAGGGATGCACCGATCTTGAGCTTGGAGGAGGTAGTTCTTGAATATTAAATAGCTCTCTTGGCCCCCCCTGCCTTCTAGAGTCCTAGCCCATGGGATTCCTCCAAGTAGGTCTTTGAAGAGGCAAAGTTAGCCTTCCTGAAGCTCAGAGTTGTAATCCTACTTATTGTCTTGTTTTGTCCATGCAGAATCCAGAACTCCACCATCTCATGGTCGGTGCAGCCAAGGCTGTCCCCAAGCTTCACATCCTCAACCAGTCCTTCTTTGTTCGTTAGTATCAGGTCCAGCAGGACACCTCTCCTTCTAGGCTCCTCCACCACTTGTGTTAAAAAGTGATCATCAATGATCTGTAGGAACCTCCTGGACGGTGCGTGTCTAGCTGTGTTTTCTTTCCAGCAGACATCAGGGTGGTTGAAGTCCCCCATGAGAACCAGGGTCTGTGACTGTGAGGCAATTTTAAGCTGTCTGTAGAAGGCCTCATCCTGATCATCCTGATCAGGTGGCCTGTAGTAAACACCCACAATGGTGTCACCCATATTGGCCTGTCCTGTAATTCTTACCCATAGGCTCTCGACTCCTTCATCATCCACCCCTAGGTGGAGTTAAATGCGTTCCAGTTGCTCTCTCACATAAAAAGCAAAGCCACCACCACATGTTGCTGTCCTGTCCTTCCTAAAAAGTACATAGCCATCCATGACTGCACCCCAGTAATTCAAGCTGTCCCACCACGTTTCTGTGATTGCAATCATTTACTACTTTTCAAACTTGGACAATTGAATTAACTCTACAGAAGGGCACAGTTTTGTTTACCATATTTTGTCCTGTTTGAATTGGATGTCATCTGTTCAGTGACTGAAGAATGCTGTTCTATAGCGTCTATTTAACAGCAATATTAGTTAAGCTGAAAGAGTGCACATAACCAAATCTGTGGATTCTTACGGCAAGCTGTATAGGGGCATCAAATTACTAATGAGTTTCAATAGTTGTCAGCTACATGTATAGACCTATGTTCAGGACTGAGACATGATTGTCAGGGGAAAAACTGATAAGAGTTAAAGCCTGTGATTTTAAAAAAGGCTCTTTAGCTATGCTGTGTGAATCACTAAAATGGCAACTTTGCATACATCTGTCAATTAGGTAATTGCTAGTAGGTGTGGTTACTAAAAAGGGTGAATTATAGGTTATCAACATCAATACCACATATGCCACTCTTTAGTCCTTGAATTATTGAAATTATTTTTAATCTAATAAATATACAAAGCATGATTTCCACATCTCATAGGTAGCTTAGAAAATCTCTGCTTTTTACTTATAAATTGGTTTACATAAAGATGTTCATAGAAAGATAAGTAACCTTGTATGTGTATGGGTCTGTACTTTGTTGACAAAAAGTCAGCATGTGAACTTTTGATAGATAGTCTAGTCACTGCCCATCCAACCTCCCTACAAAAATCATATATTACCATCTGAAAAGCTCTTCCAGTACTGTCACACATGGTCTGTAAGCATTTCTAGCCAGTGATTACTGAGATATATTCTGAAAAATTTAGAGATTGTGAAACATTTAAACTATGAAAAATATCATTAACAAATATCAGCATGATCTGGTTCATTTTAATAGGATGTTCAGAGAACAAAATTACCTTTTATTAAGTGAAACTAATGTTTTAAGTAGATATTGTATAATTTTGATGTGGGATACATATCCTTCAGGCTTTCTTTAAACCAGTGGAAGTCAGCTTTTGAGATAAGAGTATGTTGTTTTATTGTAATAAATTTATAATAAAAATCAACTAACTAGACGAGTAGGGTGAAAGAAGGCCAGATTATTTTGTAATTTAGAGTCTGAGTAGAAAAGGGACATGATAATCCAGAGCACTAACTACTGGTCCATAGTTTACTAGTAACTGCAGAGGAATGAATGAATAAATTGCATTCTTTGACAAAATGAACTTCATATTTAAGTAAAGTTAAACACAAATATATTTATTTTCTAACTTTTCTGCCTTCCAACCCCTTCCTTACCCTACATAAAACAAAATAGTCCTCTGAATCGAGAAACAAATTTTGTCCCTATATATAGACCTGTGAAACTTACAGGGTTCACTTGAGGTCATCCACATTATCTGTGGACAGAATTTAGCCTAGAGAGGAAGAAGTAAATATTCTGTTTAAGATGTTTTGTTTATTGTTGGTGTTATCTCTTCTTGTGACTGCTCAAGATAAAACAACTGAGAAATAGAAGTTTTAAAAGAAAAAACTGATAGTTCTTCAGTACCTAAATCCCCTTTGAAATCAATGTATAGCTTAATTTAGTTTATAGTTTCAAAACTCTTCATCTGAATTTCCAGAAATAAAGACAAGGGGAAAAAATAGCAACAGAACTTCTTTCTCTACAGCCTACTGCTCTCTTCCAAATTAGTCAGTTTACATTAATCTATTACCTTTTAAATCATGAGATGCAAAAGAAAAATTTGTGCACTTTTAGTTAAAAGTCAAATGTCCTGTAAACTACTATTACAATTGCAAAAACGTAACAATTTAGTATGACCACTCTATGCATACATGTCCAACCACAATGAGTAATCATGTTAGATGAATGTAATGTTAGGTGAAATCAAAGTATGTACCACATCAAGAACCTCATGAAGTTCAACAAGGTGAAGCCCAAAGTCCTGCAGCTGGGGAAGAATAATCCCAGGCACCAGGACATGCTGGGGGCCACCCAGTTGGAAAGCAGCTTGGCAGAAAAGGACCTGGGGGTCCTGGTGGACACCAGGTTAATCATTGCAGCAAAGGCAGCTAATGGAATTCTGGGGTGCGTTAAGAGGACTGTTGCCAGGAGGTTGAGGGAGGGGATACTTCTTTTTTCCTCAGTACTGGTGAGGCCACACCTGGAGTGTTGTGTCCAGTTCTGGGCTCTCCAGTACAAAAGAGACATGGACATGTTGGAGAGAGTCCAATGAAAGGCCACAAAGATGGTGAAGGGTCTGGAGCATCTCTCTTATGAGGAAAGGCTGAGAGAGATGTGACTGTTTGTCCTGGAGAAGACAAGGCTCAAGGAGATCTTATCAATGTAGATAAATACCTGAAGCGAGGATGCAAAAAAGATGGAGCCAGGCTCTTTTCAGTGGCGTCCAGTTACTGTACCAAAGCCAATGGGCAATAATTGAAACATAGGAGATTCCCTCTGNTGACTGTTTATCCTGGAGAAGACAAGGCTCAAGGAGATCTTATCAATGTAGATAAATACCTGAAGCGAGGATGCAAAAAAGATGGAGCCAGGCTCTTTTCAGTGGCGTCCAGTTACTGTACCAAAGCCAATGGGCAATAATTGAAACATAGGAGATTCCCTCTGAATATCAGAAAATGCTTTTTCACTGTGAGGGTGACCAAGCACTGGCACAGGTTACCCAGAGAGGTTATGTAGTCTCCTTCTTGGAGATATTCAAAAGTTAACTGGTCATTGTCATAGGCAACCGGGTCTAAGTGGCCCTGCTAAAGCAGAGGTTTGGATCAGAGGTCCTTTCCCACCTCAACCATTCTGGTGCTCTGTGGTCAAAGAATTTTCCTGGTTTGGGTTTTTTGGGCAATTTGGGTTTATTGGTAGTGACAATTCTCTTTTGAGCTATTACGATTATTTTGGAAGACATGGAACCGTATGTTATTTATCTTACAGTAAATTTGGCTGTCTTTTTCATCTCTCTCTCTCCAGCAACACATACTTGATCACTATTAGCTCAATAAGCTTCATATAACCTCTTAATTTCAGGATATGTACTAAGTTCTCAAATAAACTACAAGAACTACTTGAAATTGTTTACTCTGAACCATCTGCTTATTCTTTACTATATCTTGTGGCCTTAAGACTCAGTTACTACCCTTGCAAATGAGCAGCTGTTTCTTTATTAAAAAAAACATACTAAAGCTGCTCAACCTTTATTAACGAATTTCATTATTTTCTTGAGGCTTTTGGTTGAATTAATGTAAGCAGCATTCTCTCTGAGAACATCATCCCTAGAAGCTGTGTTCTTATCATCGAACATGTGGCCTGAAAATATCACTTCTAATGGAATCAAGCAGTGTTTCACTTAGCCTTTCTTTACATGCATGAAACTATCCTTTCACATGAATTTGTAGCCTGAAAGGATAACTAGATAATCTAGTTGACCTGCTGTTATCACAAACCACTAAGTTGCACTGAGATTCCAGAATATGGAGTCAGTCTACATTAGTTAGATTAAGGCACTGTGATCTTCACTGTTATGCCTGTAGCCTTCTCCACCTTTTCAATGTCTTGTTCTTTTAATATTGCCAATTTTTCTGTGCCCGTTCCATCCCTTATACTAGGAGTATGTACATGTCCAGCTCTTCCTCCTACCTCATCCTTTCAGTAAAATTTGTCTTTCCATTTTAGGCAAAATCTTGGACCTAAGCACTCAGATGCTATTTAGTTTTTTATTAAAGACCGTCAAAAGATGCCTTGAAAAAAATCCCAAATTTTCAAAGTATATAGGACTTCAGTATCTTATGGTTACAGCAACGTTGAAGATGGTGTTCATGAATGTGTTGTCTTGTTACATGTCACTGATTTTGGAAGGTTTTGGGACTCTCTTGGCAAGACTTAATATACAAAAAGTAAATTCTAACATCCAAATCTGTCAGTGATTGAGTGACAATTTAGCAGTTTATAGAGATTATGAGCCATTGTTCTAAACCACATGAAAGGCATGAAGATCCATAAAAACATCCACAGGCTCTGGATTCCTACAGCAAGGATAAGAATATGGTCATGCATTGTCTATACCATAATCCTGGTGTGGTTGGCTGCTGAGTGTTTTTGGAAATCTGGCCACTTCATTTAAACAATTTAAATGACAGCAATTTTCTTTTAAGGTGGTCTGCTCAGTGCCATCTAAAATAAATTTGTAACAGTCCATGTTGACACTTAATTTCATTTTTCTAAATTAAAAAGTTTATTAAAATAAAAAAGGCATGGATGATAAGCTTGCTCAAATAATAGAAGATGGCAAAAGCGTATTTTCATAATTTCTTTTTTTTATCACTAGCATTTATAAGACCTCCTGGAGACATGAAAGTAAAATCTTCCATCCAACTATTTATTTTCACATAGCTTACAGGCAATGACAACTTGCAGCCTTGTCTTTGCATATTTCCCAAATGCTGAGTAGTTGATTTTTTTTTCGTTTGAAGGCAACACAATCTCTTTTGGAATATTTCCTTGAAAGGCATGGAATGAGGAGATGTACGCAAATATTATGAGGTTTATTTTCAAAGTAGCTTTGAAATTGAACTTACTCTGTCAAACATTTAGTTTAAATACATGGAAAGTTTAGTTTAAATACCACGGAAAGAAATAACACCTACAACAAACTGGAAAAAAATCTTACTGTCATAGTTGGACTTAAATATGATTCAGTGATGTGCTGAAATACATGCTTATTTCAATCATTTGTAGTCCATTAACTTCATAGATTTGACTTGTGTGCTTAAACATTCAGCATCAGCTTAAATAGATCAGAGACAGAGCCATCTAGGACCTTGAAGAGCTTGGCCCACTGAACAGAAAAATTGTTTGTGCTACCAGACATGTGGCTTCACAGACAAAATTAAACATCAGAAGTCATCCTGTAAGTATTTTGAAATGTATACTTCTACAACTTTAAAACACAGACTTCTGTTCTCAAAATATTTTTGTTTTTTTCGATCTCTTCTGTATCTGGATTATAGAGTTATTTCAAAAGGTAAATTTCAGTATCACACAAAGAGAAAGTGGTATAAATATAGCCAAAGCAAAATTATATTAAATTTCACATGAATATTTGCTGAAACTATTTTTCATTGTGGATCCATCCTCCAGCATTGCTTTGATTGCAACGTACTAGCTGAAATGAATTGCTGTTGCAACCTATTTGTTCTTAAATCCCTGGATTCACTGGATTTGGACTTCATGCCTAATGCATTTCATAATTCCCTAATAACTCTAAGATGTCTTCCTATTAAGCATTGGTTAGCCTTTACATGTATTGACTTAAAATAATCTGAAAAAATCCAGAGTCTTGAAAGTTTCACCTAAAAATTACATTTGAATCCTCAGTTAACATATAGCACTACAAAGTTACCAAAGTTTTCTTGTTTGCATCATAGCATAGATTACTTTTCAGACTTGCTTTTGAGTCCTGCTTCCTCAGTTCAATAATTTTTTTGCATTTTTTATAACAACTGAATTAATCATGTTCCCAAAATCCCTTGTATAAAAGAATGGGATTTAAAGGGTTGAAGAAAGCAGCTTCCAATAGTGGAGATCGATCATAAGCTTATTACTGAATTAATTATCAGTAGTACTGAAGATGAGGGAGTTCAGGCAACCCATTCTTTTTTTGCGGGGTTGCATTTGCATCATATATAATTACTTTTATGCAAAATGTACAGAAAGTAATGGGAGAGATCATCTCCACCATTCCATAATCTTCAGTGAGATTTAGAGAATTATCCATTTAACAGTGTCATGAATTTCTAACTCCATCTTCAAAATTGCAAAATGTCATAGTATGGAAAACCATCACATTTTCATGATACCCTTTCAGAACTGTCTCACTTCTTCAGTTCATATTTTCCCATATGAAATATGAGCATACTGTAAAATGTCAACTTTGAAACTAGAAAAGCTTTTTCCACTGAGCATATCTACTTCCCAGATCTGCAAATCTGTTTCATTAAATCCAAGTATAACAGAAACTCAAAGGTGGTCTTAGGAAAAGTGAAGAATTAGTGTTCTCTCTCTGTTGAAGTTAATCTAGACCTTAATCAATTGAAACTTACATGCAAACTTGGCCAATATTTTTGTTATTCAATACCACTAAAAGACAGAATATATTCCAATTCACACTTTGCATTTTGGGATTGGTGGTGATCTTGCTGTATAGACATGTGAGTTGCTTGCGTTAGAAACTTCTCAAAAGATTGACCAACCATTCATGGTCACCCTACATGTCTTAATAAAATAGCACTTTGTGCTGACTCTAGGGTTCAAAACTGTTCTACTGTTTCTTGTGAAGGATGAAGATCCCTATTCTCACAGTGAAGGTGTTTCCAATACCCAGTCTACAAACCATGGTAAAATACAGTAAAATTAAGACCGGAAATTACATTTGGCACTGATGTAGAAGTGCAGATGCTCAGAGGAGAATTCTTGACACCCTTTGCTAGCATTACGAATTTGCTACAGATGGGCAGCATTCCCTTTATGATTATTGAGGCTGTAAAGAAGCTGTAAAGGAAGAATTCTAAGATTGTTACAAAGTCAGAGACTGGGTATGATTGTCACACAGTCAGTCAATATGTAAATCCATAGCAAGTGATCATATTTGATCTCAAAATCTACACAAAACACTTACTATTTCTTGGAGAATATAATTTTAGAGTAATTATTTTTGCATGTAGAGATTCTTAGATGCTGAGCAGATAGTAATGTCTGTTGAGTTTTCAGCCAGTTTAAGTAACAATTAAAAAATAGCAGTGTAGCCAGAGTAATCAGACATATTTAATTTGCTAAAAAAATTTTACGCTTAAATAAAGCAGACACAAAACCAGTCAGTTAAACAAAATGTAAAGTTAAACTTTAACTTATATTTAAATAGATTAAATTTAAAGTTAAAATAAAAGTAAATTATATAATGCAAATAAATTTAAATAGATTGTCCAGTGCTGAAGACAGAAATCTTAGACGCCCAGTTGACAGAATGTGTATGAGCCAATGACTAATCTAAATGTTCAAGATCCAATGTGAAACACAGCATAAAGACTCAGGAAACTTGGAGGAAAACAGTTTGCATCATCAGATAAGTACTAGCTTTTTCATCATTTCATACACTGTTGTTAGCTGTAGTTCTGGAACCATCTTAATTATGAATTATATTAATAACTCCCGGTAGTGCATTGAGGAAAGCAGCCAGTGTCCCTCATGTGGTTTGTTCTTTCTCCTCCTCTCCGTCAGACAAGCATTTTAAAATATTGCTGTGATTATAGTGCATCAGGTTCTTTCTGATGGATGACTTCAGCAAAACTACAGCAAGTCTGAATTTAGTGTGTGGTATTTAACCTTAACTATCGCTCTATTCAGTCAAAACTTCTAATATAACTTTGTGATCCCAATAAGTCACAGATTTTTGCTATTCCTGTGATGTGAATTCTTTCTGAGTACTGCTTTAGCAAAAATGGACACAGTGGGATATCTTTTTTATTGCTTCTCACAATCTTCAAATCAAAGTCACCTAGCTGACAGGTTAAAACATATTTTTTTCCATCTGCCAAACCTGCAGATGGACTACATTGTGTAGACAATAACCTGAGTTCTGGCCTTCTCCCTTATTACTATCAGTAATGATAACCCTAAAATCATAGAATCATAGAAAGGGTTGGGTTTGAAGGGACCTTAAGGATCATCTAGTTCCAACACCCCTGCCATGGACGGGGACACCTTCCATTAAACCAGGTTGCCCAAAGCCCTTTCCAACCTGACCATGAACACTTCCAGGGAGACGGTATCCACAACTTCTCTGGCCAACCTGTTCCAGTGTCTCACCACCCTCATCCTGAAGGATTTCTTCATAATATCAAATCTAAATCTACCCTCTTTCAGTTTGAAACTAATTACCTCTCATCCTATCACTACATGCTCTTGTAAAAAGTCCCTCTCCAGCTCTCTTGTAGACCCCTTCAGGTACTGGAAGGCTGCTATAAGGTCTCCCTGTAGCCTTCTCTTCTCTGGGCTGAACAACCTCAACTCTCTCAGCCTGTCTTCATAGGAGAGGTGCTCCAGCCTGCTGATCTTCTTCGTGGCCTTCCTCTGGACTCATTCCAGTAGGTACATATCCTTCTTCTTTTGGGGGCCCCAGAGCTGAGTGCAGTACTCCAGGTGGGATCTCAGGAGAGTGGAGTAGAGAGGTTCTAAACAATGCCCTCAATAATTCTTGTATAAACTACAGTGATGTTTTAAAAATTTTCAGACTGCCTTTTAATTGCTAGGTAAAAATTATCTTGGTGTTGTAGGGTTCCGTATGATCCTTCCAGTACAGGAGGCAGAAAAAGAAAAGAGGATCTACATTCTAAGATAGACATTTTAGAACATAGTTAATGTATCAAATGTCTCATGTATACCTCTTTCAAATTACTAAATATGAGTAAAAGGGCAGAAAGTAACTGCAGGTTTAATTTGGAAATGTCAGTTTAAACATAGATGTTGCAATATGTATGCTCTGATCAGAGGAAACTTCTTGCAATTATCATGGCACGTGAATGCAGAGACTGAATTTCAGACTTGTTGAGATTCCAAGTCTTAAAAAACATTAAAAGATAACTAGATATGATTCTGCATCACAGACAGACTGTAAATTTGGAGTCCAACAAAAGTGAAGTTTTCACTAAAAGTTCTCTCTTATCATTGTCCAGTGACATTTTACTGCTTTTCTGGTTACTATGTTTCAGTTCAAATGCATGTAGCATAAGCTTAAAAATTAAATCTGGAATTAAAACTGAATAGTGGAATATTTCTTCAATTTATGATATCAACAAATCTAACCTTACTCTCTAATAAGCTCTATTTTCATTGATTCAGAAGAATGAGAGAATGTACTGGTCAAAGGACTCTTGCAAGCTCGTTGTTCGTGGTACACGCAAGACATAATTGCGTAGGTCATTCAGGTAGCAGAGTCTGTCTCTCTGTTGACCAGAATAGACTGGTTGCAATGCAAAGTGAGTCTCATTTGCAATCTTAATTGAAAGACTTCTTGTGAAAAGTCTGAACAGACTTAGTGGCAGTTGAAGGTGCTTTTTAATCACTGAGAATAAAGACTTCAATCAATATGGTTCAAACTATTTGCCCCTGAGCAGTAGAGTGCTGGTTTTCTTTAAAACGGTGCTTACAGCTTCAGGCTCAAGGCCAATAAAACTTAGCCCACTGAGCTCTTAATATAATTATTGTTTTCTCTATTATCTTGCAAGGGTGTTAATTTGGCTTCCAGTAATTAACTTCCTTACGAGGTTGTCAGGAAGTTTGATCAATAGCATGAACAGATACACGAAACTGTCATTCTTTATGTGGCCAATACTCCCCTCCCACCTCTCCCACCACTGTGGAGGTGTCACTGATTTAATAAAATGAACAGGTGGGATGTGCATAATTTCTTCAGAGAGTCAAAGTCTAAATTGTTCATCTCCTACTCCAAAAATTAAGGTACAACCAATCAGGTCCTGTCAATATAATTGCCCCTGTTCAAAAAATAAAACCATTATATGAGTACTAGTAACGCAGCACCTGGCTAATCAACTTACTACAGTTTTACATGGCATTGTATTCTCAGAACTTCAAGCATCATGATGACATTGTAATAAGAGGAGGAGCAGAAGGCTTGATCTAATATAATTCTATTTATATCAACCATGTACGGTACAAAATGTAATTCCCTTCAAAGTTAGGGACAAAAAACCTCATTCTTGGTGAAATTCCAATCTGTCTTGGCATCTAGACTTTCTTTATTAAGAAGGATGTCACTTTGTAGCCTCTCTTTTCTTCTAGGGCAGTGTTGTCTGTTCTGATTCATACCTTCTTAAATCTTCTCTTGTAACAGCTTAACCCTGGTTACTTACTTCAATGTGTTTTCCAAGAACACTTTTCATTTTCTCATTCTCTTCTCCAAACTATCCTTCTGTGATGCATTACTTGTTTATTTACCTTACCCAGTTTTCAAACTGCAGGTGTTACCAGCATGACCAAGATCAAGTAAGATAACTTTTGTGGTGACAGAGGTTATGTCTAAATCTACATGTAAGAATTATGTCCTATGCATTACGTGCATTTATAGTGCTATAGAAAAATAATAGCTAGCACTAGATAGAAATTGGAATATCCATGCTGTGGGAATACCTGTAAACCATGTTGAAATGATCAAAATGTTTTAAAAAATCCAAAATAACCCATAAATAAACTTTTAATAATTTTTTCTTGGAAGTTTACAATGAATTCCAAGGGACATCCATTTAAACAGTAGTGATATGGACGTTTTTAAAAGAGTAATGAACGAAAATCACACCCAAAAAACCCCCTGACAGTAGGAATGGAATGTCTTTCAAATGTTGCGATTTACAGAGGCAGCTGTTGGAGTCTGCTTTTTCGATTTCTGAAAAGTGAACTTGCTGTCAAGGTCATGTTTAAATTGAGAATAAGGAAAAGATATTCCTTGATTATAGGAAATGCTAGACTCTCAGCTTTCACCAGAGTTTGGGGAAGGTTATTATCCCCTGCCTACTGAAACTTTAGAATTAATCCATGATTTGCAGGATGATATTGTATCTTGCCAATTTTGACTCAGCAACTTTTTTCCTCTTAATCTGTGCATCAAGAGAGATCCAAGGCTTGTGAAGGGAGTGGCTGTTTTGTCCTGTTCCTGTAACAGGTTGACATTACTTGCATTAACTGTATATATATACATACACATGGCAATATATAAACACGTGTGTAACAGATATGTAAAATCAGTTGTATTGTAACATTTGTATAAGGTTTCTCAGAAGCTATATGTTAATGAAGGATCAGAGGATCTCTGTTCCCCACCAAATCCACCTTCAACTGCACTTACACTTAGCCCTGTTCTTTCCTTCTTGCAAAGCCTAGGGTTTAAAGGAGCCATCCCTGCAGCATTCCTTGCTTCAAAAAATAAAACCAACAGAAAAAACCAACAAACCTACCTCACAGCAAGAATCATAAAAATTTGTTTCCCTTGAGGCTTACAAAGCAGCTTGTACCAGTTCAAACAGCCTGTTCAATATTAAGTGTTGAGCTTCTCTCCTCCTTCATATGCAGTCCATATCTTCCAGAGTATATACATCTCCTTCCTTCTCTTTGTCCTTCAGAAAGTTTAAAGGAGAGTTCATTTGCTTTGGAGAAGCAAATCTTTAATTATAGGGAGGCCTGAATGATTTAGCCTAGATGGGGGCAGAGGAGAAAGAAAAATTTGGCTTTACTATCTTTTCTGTGAAGAAATAAGGTTGTTTCAAGGTGCAGTCTTATGCTTCCTTGAATTGGATTATTTTCAAACATATATTTCTTGGAACACAGCTGCTATTTCTTTAACAAATTAAGTAATGTATCATGAACAACTAAAATTCATTGCAACATAAAATCAAATATATTTTCATTTTAGCACTTTGTTTTCTCGAGGCTTTTGAATCATGGTGGGATATTTCAAAAAACATACACCTTTATAAATATCTTTAATAATATTTACACAGTATTGAGGTAACATTGTACTGAACCACAACCATATCCAACCATTTGAAATGTAGGTCCTATTGCTTTCTATTCTCTCAGACTACCAGCTTTGTGGTTTGAGGTTTCAATTTAGAGCTGACACTGGTATTTGACTTGCTGTCATATATATTGCTGTTGAGGTTTGAGTCCAGCCGGCTAGCTCGCTGTCCCTCCACCCCCTGCACCTTCCCCACTGGGACAGGGAGGAGAATCAGAAGAGAAAGGGCAGACCTCGTGGGCTGAGATAAGGACAATTTAATGCAACAACAGAGAGAGAGAGAGGAGAACGATAACAATAACAACTATAATACTGACAAGAGAGAATACAAGCAAATGATGTGCAGTACAATCGCTCACCACCCGGAACAGGAACCGGAGCTACCCCGGGCCCTTCCCAGCCGCAATTTCTTCATCTTGCCTGGCCATCCCCCCCCCAGTTTATATACTGGGCGTGACAGTGGTATCGAATACCTGCTTGGCTAGTTTGGGTCAGCTATCCCCCTCCCAGCTTTCTTGTGAAAATTAACTCTATCCTAGTTGAACCCAGGACAATTGCCCTGGTTACAATTAAAAGCATTTTTATGGGAAAGTGATGATAATACCATGGTGACATTATTTAAGTGGAAGTTTTTTCATATACAGTACTGTTACATAATAAGTGTGATAAACTCTTGGGTATTATGAGATCTTTTCTACCAGAATTCTTGCTCTTCACACTAATTGCAGCTGCCATGGAGGACTTCAAGGAGGAAGCAGTTGCCTGGACTCATAAGTAAATTTATTGTTATTATTGTTTATAATACATGGCAACAATTAAATTTGTGGTCTATTGGGCTAACTGCCCTATAAAGATATAGGATATAAAGATATAACTTGCAGTCTGAACAGAAAAGACAGTTAAAAGGTAGCAGAGATAAAGATTTATCTACAAAATATTACAAAATACTGAGGCAGCTGTTTTGAAGAAAAACAGGAATGATCTTTCAATAATTGCAAAATTATGCTTTCTTACAGAATACATTAAAGGGCTTTGACTTCCATTTTGAAATGATTATTCATTTTGTCATTTCTTACTTCATAACTTTATGTTATAATACAAAATCAAAAGTTGACACAGAAATGTAAAATTTCTGTTCTGTCAAGGTAAAGTATTTTGACTTATCAAAAGCAAAGTAAAACAAGAAAACTTTGCAGTGTTCCTTTTAGAGGGTTTCAGAAAAACCAGAAGCGTTTCGAGAATTTTAGAGAATTTATAAGGATTTAGCTTGCATTCTAATTTTGGAACGTTAAAAATCCTTTCACAAAATGGATTTTCTATGCTCTGCACAGTTCTACTTAAAAGCCTTCTTTGTTGTGAAATGAATGGCTTTAGCAGCTTTCCTTAGCTTTTGTGTGAAATTAATTGGTAGTCTTCTTTCCAGCCTCTAACCTATCACAAAACTAAACCAGTATTTATATTAAATAGTAGGCTTATTTACAGCATCAGCAGATCAGGTCATTACTGAAATGGGCACAGAGGTTAAGCAAACTGGCAGAGCAGGGGTGGATGGCTTGCTTTGCTGCCATGTGTTAACTTTTCTGTAGGTAAATAGATTGCTGGAGTTACTAGAGATATTTCCTTAGTGTTTTTCAATGAAAGCTTTTGGTATCAATATTTCTTGTTGGCTCTGACTGTTACTTATTTTCCTTATGCAATACTATCTGTGTATTATGTCTTGCTGTTAGAATGGATTGTGCTAAAGGAAGGATGGAGTTGTATTAAAACCAGGTGTAGAGAAATGATTAACATAGACAAGGAGACGGGTTATTTGGAAAAAAACTCACACCCCAACCGTACTAAAACTGCAGTTGAAATTTCCCATTTAATGTAAAATTTCAAGTTCCTTAAGTAGTTTTTCCTTTGACAGGCAGGAATCTAGAAAGGCATTATTACAGGCACCTGCCTTTGGAACATCATCTCAAGTCACTCCTCAGAAAGTGAATAGTATTCTCTTTGCAAAGCACTGGGGAAGCAGAAACAGAGAGCAAGGACCTTCAGAGAGGCCCTGCAGAGCCAAGCATCTGAGCTCTCCCCTGCGCATGATGGGAAGCTAGAGTCTGTACTCCATCAAGTGGCAAATACAGACTATAAAGAGGGGGAAATGGGGCTTGTGACTTCTGGCACCAGGAAGACGGCTCCTTTTCCACCTGTAGATCTGTGACTGCAGAATAGGTTCAGTGTCCTGGTAGCAGACAAAGCAGAAAAAGATGCATCTGGAGAGCCATCAGATCCAGACAAGCCTGAGCAAATGCAGGTGCCAAAAAGCAGTGGGTAATGTCATTTGAAGATGGAGTTCCCCCTTTATCGACCTGACCTGCTCTCTGCAGAGGTTTTCTGGGGGCTTTGATCTGAGTTGTGGAGGAGAGACTTCTGAGGCTCATTTAGCTCATCTTAGACTATTATCCCTTGCTGCTCTTCTGTGTGAGCACCAACAATACTGCCAGAGGAGAGATGGAGTGTATCAAGGAATGACTACATAGCTCAGGCCCATGTGGTGTCTTCTTGTTCCTACTAAGTAAAGGGAAGCACTTTCTTAGGAATAAACAGTGCAGTGTGACAGTAACAAGAGTAATAATAAAACAGGGCAAATGGAAATCCACCTCAAGTATGTATGTCTACTCAAATGTATGAGCTGTGAAATGAGTAGAATGAACCAGAGCTCTGCATGAGGTGACAGAGGTACAACAATGTTAGGACAGCAGAGACAGGATGGAACAGCTTGTCTGACTGTGCCTCTGTGAAAGATGGGTACAAATTCATGAGGAAAGACAGTTACAGATGATCAGGAGGGCAGTTGCCCTCTATATTAAGGAGTAGCTTGGATATGTGGAGCTCTGTGCTGGGATGGACAACAGGAATGAGATCTTGTGAGTCAGGGTCACATGAGAAGCCAGCAAGGGTGACATTGAGGTGGAGGTGTGCTACAGACCACTCAGTCAATGTGAGGGTGCATCTGAAGACATCCTTAAGGAACTCAAAGATATGTCTGGATCACAGACTGCTTCTCATGGGGAACTTTAACCTTCGTAACATCTGCTGAAAAGCCAGCACTGTGGGGCATAAGCAGTCAAGAAGGTTTTTGGATGGTGTCAGGAATAACATCTTGATACAGGTACTGGATGGATCAACAGGAGTGGCACAGAGCTGGACTGGCTATTCCCTAACAATGAAGTGCTGTTTGGGTATGGGATAATTAATGGCAACTTTGGTTGTAGAGGATGTGTAATAGTGGTGTTCAAGATCTCGAAAGGAGGGGGTAAGGAAAGCAGCAGAATGCAGAGAGTGGCTTCAGAAAAGCGGTCTCCACCTAATTATGGGAACTGGTAGGTGTGATTCCCTCTGAGGCAGCTCTGAGGACAATGGATCTCTGGAAAGCTGGCCAGGTTTTAAGGACAGCATCCTCCGAGTGTAAAAACTGTCCATCCTGACACTCAGGAAAATAAATAGATGTACTGGAGAATCAGCTTTGCTAAATGCAGAATTCATGATGGAGTTCCAAAGCAAAAAGTCAGAATACAGGAGGTGCATACAGGGCAGGCTACAAAGGAAAAATTCAGAAACATTGCCCAGACATTTAGGGATGGTGATAGGAAAACCTAGAACCAATGCTTGCAAGAGATGCCAAGAGCAACAAGAAAAATTTCTATAGTTGCCTTAGTGGTAAATATTGAAAAAGAAATTGTGGGCCTGCTGCTGAACAGGTTGAGTGATTTAGTGATTTATTTCCTTCACCATAAACAGGTAAGTCAGATGTACTCAATATCTTCTTCGTCCCCAGTTTCACCAGCAAATATCCCAGGTCCCTGAGCCTAGTAAGAGGATTCAAGGAGGAGACGAGCTACCAGCTGTGAACAGTGGTTGAATCAAGGGTTATTTCAGAGATCTTGACCTATGACAGTCCATGGGATTCAACAGGTTGTATCTATGGATTTTGAGAGAGTTGGGTGATATCCTTGCAAGGCCTCTCTGTCTGTTAGTTTTGAAAGATCATGGAGACTGGGGAAGATCCCTGATGATTGGAGAAAGGCAAATATTATGCTGATCATCAAAAAAGTCTGAGAGAATGATCCAGGGAACTACCAATTGATGAGGTTCACTTTGGTCCCTGGGAAAATGACGGATTAAATCTTCTTGGAGCACATTTCTGGAGATGTATTCAGCTTCTGTGGCAAGGTTTTGGTAGTGTGGGGGCTGCAGGTGTGGTCTCTTTTGAGAAAACACCAGGTGCTGCTCCTGTGTTGGACAGGGCCAGTGCCAGCTGGCTCCAAAACAGACTGACTGCTGCTCAAAGCTGAGCCCATTGGTGACACCGGTGATACCTCCTGTGATAGCACATTTAAGAAAGGTTAAGAAACACTGTGCAGCAGCTGTGAGAGAGAGGAGTGAGAAAATGTGAGAGAAACATCCCTGAAGACATCAAGATTAGTGAAGAAGGAGGGGCAGAAGGTGCTCTAGGCAGTGAAGCAGATATTAACCTGCAACTTGTGGAGAAGATCGTGGTGAAGCAAGTGGTCCCCTTGCAGCCTGTGGAGGACTACAGGGAGCAGATATCCACATTGCAGTCCATGGAGCACCACACGCCATGGCAGGTGAACATGCCCTGAAGGAAGCTACAGCCTGTGGAGAGCAGCCTGTACAGGAGCACATTTTCTGACATGACCTGTAGCCTGTGGGGGACCCACACTGGAGCAGTGTATTCTTGAAGGACTGTACTTTGTGGGAGGGACCCCACACTGGAGTAGAGGAACAGCATGAAGAGGAAGGAGTCAGAGAGATCGAGTGTTATGAACTGATCACAACCCCCATTCCATGTCCCTCTGCACTGTTCATGGAGGAGAGGATGTAGAAGAGTTGGGAACGTAAGGGGTGAAGTTCAGACTTAGAATACGGAAGGGCTGGGGGGAAGGTGTTTTTAGTTTTGTCTATTTTTTTGCTCACTATCCTACTCTATTTATAATTGGCAATAAATTGATTTTCCCCAAGTTGAGTCAGTTTTGTCCATGTCAGTAATTGGTAAGTGATGTCCCTGTCCTGATCTCAATCTATGAGATTTTTCATCTTATTTTCTTACTCTGTCCTGTTGAAGAGAGGGAGTGAGAGACCATCTGGGAGGGCATCTGGCAGCCAACAAAAGTTAAGCTAGCACAACATACATGGCCGAGAAGACGGTGACTGGGTAAATCATATCTGACTCACTTCATCGTCTCTGTGATAAAATGCCAATCTATGGATGAGGAAACAGCAATGGAGGTTATTTACCTCAGTTTTAGCAAGACTCTAGACATGGAAACTGGCTGTGCAACTGGATTTTTATTCATGTCTTTGCCCTTCCATCCAGACCACTGTATCTTAACATGGATACCAGAATATTGTGGGAGACAGAGTGTAGAGTTAGTGTGCCACATATCCTACCTGAATACCAGTGGCAAGTGGAATACAACAAGGACTTATTCCACGACTTGCTCTCTTTACCTTCTTTAGCAATGACCTGGAGGAGGTAATGAAATACACTCTCATCGAGTTTGCAGATGATATTAATTTGAGGAAACTAGGTGATATACTCAAGCCCTCTGGGCTGCCATCCAGAGGGACCTGGACAGGCTGGAGAAATTGGACAACAGGAACCTAATTAAGTTTAACAAGGACAAGTGCAAAGCCCTGCCCTGGGCAGGCAGAGCTGCAGCAGTGATCCCAGCTAGACCTGCCTGGCCAGAAGCAGATCCAGAGGAAAGTTCCTGTAGCCTGTTGGCAGCTAGTGGTCTGACAGCACCAAGGGCAGCAGTGTCCTGGGTGGTACTAATAAACAGGTGCATGACCAGGAGATCGAGAAGGGAAGCTTCAGTACTTCTTAGACCACGTTCAGATACTGTATCCAGTTTTGAGCTCCACAGCACAGGAAAGGCATTGGCAAACTGGAGCATGGTCAGGGCCATCCCCAGGGCAGTTAGGGTTGGAGAACCCACCCTGGAAGGAGAGGCCACAAGAGGAGGGCTTGTTCAGCCCTGGTCAACTTTGAGGGGGACTCAAAGCAGCCACCTTGTCCACGGGGAGGGGATTACGAAGACAGAGCCAGGCTCTGTATGGTGAGAAACAACAGGTATAAACTGAAACAGGAGGGGCTCAGACTGGAGGTAAGGAGGCACATTTTCTCCTTGAGAGTAGTTGAGTCTTGGTTACCCAGAGAGGTTGTGCTGTTTCCATTCACGACAGTTTCCACAATCCAACTGGACCAAACCCTGAGCAATCTGGTCTCATGTCAGAGGGAGATGGCTTTCCAAAGTAGTAGTGGTCTATGAAGAGAGGTGGTAATTTATAAGTAATTCTTATTATAATAACGAGAAAAGATGAAATACAATATAGCACATGAAATCACTTTAGCTAATTTTGAAATTGTATGAATTGTTCTCATTTGGACTAGCATGTCAGACTACTTAAATTATTGTTCAGACATATACTACCAGACCCTTACTTGTCAAAGACTAGTTGATTTTTGTCAATTTGCCTTTAGCTCACTGTAACATTTTGTTTGAGCCAAAGCAGAACAACCAAACTGATGAACATACATACAACATTTTATTCACTACAAAATTTGTCAAAGATTTTTTATTGTTATTCTCAGATAAATAAGGGAGAAAAATGTTCCATCAAAACATTCAGAGAAATGACAAAACAGCCCACTTCAATTGCTGTTTAATGGTAGATTGTGGCATGATAATATGATGTAAAAAGTGGTTTTCTTCTACAGACATAGTTTTACTGAGGTTCATTAAATGGAAAAAGTGCTACAGTCTAAATTCGTATTCATTTTAGAAAACATGTAGACTATGTGTAAGCCTATTATCAGTAGTCTGTTTCAGACAATAAAGGATTCTTAAACTGGCCAGATAAAATACTTTTTCAGTTATTGTCAAGCTGGTTTTATGCAGAAAATATCATTACTTTTTCCACATTGGAATATTGGGGTTTGGATTAGACTATGTCATCCACAATTAGACATGGTTATATATTTACTGAAACATTATGTTGTGATTTCCAGTACTAAAGGTTTGGATACCATAAGATTAAATTATTTCAGTTCAGGTAAAAGGAGTCATCAGAACATCACATTAAATTAAATGACAGAATAAAACTTGATGGAAGGCCACCTCCTCAAAAGCAGTCATTTCCGGAGGCAGAGAAAAGATGGCTGAAATTTCTTTTAGTTTACTTTGTTGTGAAACAATTTTTCTTAACGTATCATCAAATGCAGATTATTTCCAAACTGTGTTTTGCTTTACAGTCTCCTAAACTGCATCTAGATTGTTCCCTCACTTAATTTCTTCACATGTACATTTATGCTGTTATTTGTTTTAGCCATAATACAGAGCGAACATAAAAAAGGAAAAAAAGAACAGTGTAATTTTGTTTCTTTGTTAGAAATACATGTCAGATTTGAATTTTGCTACTTACCAGAGGACTCAGGAATTTTTATCTTCCATAAAGTACATTATTGAGACCTCCCCAGACACAAGCTCTGCCTTAAAGGAGCTGTTGTTGTATCCTCCTGCTCGTGTTATCCTGACTGCAGAAGCCGAAATTGTTCTCTGCCTTTGCACAGAGTGTGTCGTGGGTTACGAACAGGAAATCAGTCTGATCTTAACCCCCATAGACTAGAAACAATCTCTTTTGTATTGATTAGGGAAACAGTGGCTATATCATTTAAAAGAAAATTTTAGGAACGACAGTTTGAAATGTCAGTCATGGACTAGCTCTGTTTAATCTAAAGAAAATAGAAAAAAATGCAGTCATATTATGTGGCATGTTACTATTTCCAGCATTACCTTACACAGTCAGATGTTAGCCTGTGGTACTGTTATTAACCTGGTGTTCTGAATTCACAGGCTGGTGGTATAAATCTATTGACTTCCAAAGGTGCTTCCAAAGATCCTCCAGAAGGGATCTTAGGAAACAGGCTAACACAAGACATTTTGACACCTTGGAAAAGTTCCAAAAACCACTCAGTCTCAGCTGAAATGAAAATGAAAGCCTGCCCTGGTCCTGTAGATTTGATAGTCTTGTACAGAACTTGTAATTCAAAATATCAGGGATATGCAAAATATTAACAGAAGAGAAATCAAGGGTTCTGTTCTCTTCCAACACAGAGCAGACTTTTTTTTCCTTTGTAGTAGAGATTTGCCAAATTCTTTCATGAGGCCTACTGCATTTTTCTGGCCTTTTCTAGCTCTGTATGCAGAATGCTAATCATTGTATTCAGCATTGAGACCTGCTCTGATGCTGAATAACACTGAGAATCCAAGTTATAAACTAAGTAGCTCTAGGTGTTTCCTACAGCCTAAATATGTCTGATACTCCTCTAATTTCAGCAATAATGTTTACTCCCATTGTGATATTTTTTATTTATTCTCTGCCACTGAAATACAGTATACCATTTAAATCTCTAGGCGATGCTAATACAAGTAAGATTTACCTTGCAGAATGGGAGAAGTGAAAACCAGACGTGACAAGTTATAAAATGAAAGTTAAATAAACTTGTTTGATCGACCACTGCTTATAATGTTTTATGCTTTTCCCTATTTTTGCAATTAATTAGTAGTACGAAAAAATGGCATTACATGTTCTACCCATGTGAAAATAAATGAGGAATTGATGAAATCATATCATATGTACTATCAAGTATCATGTTTTAAAAATATACGTTTCGATGGCCCCCAGCACTGTAATACCGGCTGTTAATCCTTAGGAATAGCTGGTACAAAGTGTTGATAGAGTGTAATAATTTAATCATCTCTCAGAGACAGGAGTTCGTGTTGTAGTTTCACAGATCATGAAATGTGTCTATTTAAAATATGAGCACATTATCTTCTCTTTTTTTGCAGAAGGCACTATGGAACCATGCTCATTTTAACTCTGTCTCTCTCTTACCTGCGTTGTGGTGCTCATTAGCATGATCATACAGGGCATGGGGATAGTCAAAGATGATGTTTATTACAGGAAGAAAAAGAAGAATTTTCTTATTGGAAATGTGTTTGCATTGCAAGTTAAGGAGTGTAAACCCTCCTTATCACCTCTAAACACTGCATCTGGTTAGTTGTTAGCTGTAGAGCTTATTGGTATTGTGCAAAGGACAGCAAATTGACAATATTTCTTAAATAAGTTATTACAGCAATATGAAAACTGAAAAGGCATGTTCTGAGTATATTCTCTCCTCAGGGATTTGTGTTTATTTCTGGCTTCATGAAACTGAGTTTAAGTAAATATACCAGTGTCTCAGAACAACAGAAGGGAAATAAGAAGTTAGTGATTAAAACAGGTAGTCAGGGATATGGCTGTTGGATATGATCGTCCCTAGTTGTATTAGTACGCTCCTCTGAAGTCAGTAGAGTTTGGCCAGTTTATACAAACTGCAAATCTGCACTTTGCTAAAGGACATACTTTTTAACAGTTCAGTTAACCTTATTTCCTATTAGTTTTCTTTTGATTTTGTTGTCTTTTTTTTTTTTTTTTACTAGCAGTTTCTTAAATTTGAAAACGCACTCTTAGGCTTGGAAGCCTTTAGCAAGTCAATGGGACTGTGCCTCCTTTAGACAAGCCAGACATAACCCTCTCCCACAGCATCTGTGCAATCCTTGAAGGAAAGCAAGGGCTGGGAAGTGTAGCGTGAGGAGACTAAGGCATGATTGTCACTTGGGAATGGGAAAACAAGGAACTGTTTTTTCCAAAACTACACTAAGACTCAAAGAAATGCTCATCTGGTAATGCAGAACTTATCAAATACTCTTATTAATTCCAATTATTAAGCTATAAACCCAGGAACAGATACTTACTCCTTTTGGACAGAGGATAAGAACCAATTTATTAGGCAAAATTAGGGATGGGAAAAAGCAAATGCTCTGAATATTTGATAAAATAAACTGTTCCTTTCCTCTTTCCCTTAATTTGTATCAAGGGGCAGCAGATGAGAAATGGTACTGTCCTCAAGGGGAGAATAGTGGACAACTAATCCCCAAAGAAGAAGGCATGAGAAGAAAATGAGTACCATTTTGCCAAAGGAGATGAACTATTAAAAAAAACTCCCAGATGAACTATTAAAACTATTTTAAAAACAAATATAAAATTATCATCTTTGCCCCTTTGTTTTTTACCTTCCAGAAGATCTTTAAATGCCTTTTCTCTTCTGACAAATCCTAATCCATAGCAGCAAGTACTATGCCAAAATATGGCTATTCTACTTCATCATGGTCCTGTGTTTCTATGGATGTGGTCGAAGGTCATTCTAGCTCATTTAGAAAAGATCTTTCTTCCCTGTTCATAAAAATTAAAATATTTTTCCCTTTTTTGTATAAAAATGATGTAAAAAAAGCTAAACTAAAGCTAAAGCTAAAACCAAAAGATGTACAAACAATGATGGTAATCAAGCATTCTTTCATGTGAGCAGATGCTTTCCCCAATTAACCCTCTCCCACAAGCAACCTAAAATTATAGCAATGATGTTAAATATTATGATTAGTTTTAAGCAGGAGGCTACTTCAGTCAGTTGGATCATTGCATTCACATAGTCTGCTGAAGTGTTGACTACCAAAAAGCAGTATCTGGCAGGGTGAAAGCCAACCTGTGGGATAAGTGACTTCACTGCAGGAACAAGCTGAAAGAAAAAATGGATTGTGAAGGATGGGAGGATAACACCAGGCAGGAGGGCAGACAGTAAAAGATACTGATATATGAAAACAAGAAACATAAAGGATAAAAATGTGCTTTGAAGTGTGGTACTCATTTTACAATTTTCCTCCAGTACAGTCCTTTTAAATGGAAGTTTATGTAGGTTTGAAACTTATAAATCAACTTGCAAATTATCCTAGTTATGAAAATAGACTCACTGATTAATAAAATTCTGTTAATAAGATTCAGTCTATATATCTTATGTGCACTGAGCTACCAGAACAAATCACAAAGCATAGGAAGTTCACAATAAATGTTCCTGTGATTTAAGGACTCCTTTTTACCACTTTAGAGGTGGAGACATGAGTCAAAAGAAGTTATGGGAGACATTTTTTGAAGTGTCAAAGTACCGTAAAATGCTTTGAAAGGCTCCATTTCAATACTAAATACTTTGAAAGTCTGAGCTTTAATGGCTTGTCTCAGGTGAAATATGTTTAAAAGAGAGCTGGCCTGTAAAATCACGTTTACGTGCATTTCCTAAGTATTTGAATATACCCCTTTTAAGACTGTTTCCTATGTTCTCCAAATGAGTCAATATACATTGACCTTTAAATCTGTATTTACTTTCAGAACCTAGATTTGAAGACAAGAAACTCTGATTCTTACTTAACCTTTATGTGCTCCAGGTTAAGAAATAATGACAGTGCTTGTATTTCCCTTTAACATCAATTTAATAAATGTATAAATATTGACTTTTGCTGGTTTTATTCTAATATTAGCACTAAAAATGTAGTTACTTTTCAATTTTGAAAGAGTTAAAATATTAAATTCTATAATTAAAAGTTGAAGTTTTAAAAAAATTAGATCAAAACCCCCCAAATTAGAAATTAATTTTTGCTGCAACAGCAGCCATAACTACATAATTAAAGCCTTTTTTTTTTTTTTCAGATGAATTCAAATTATTTATGAAAAGGCTGCCCATGAATTATTTCCTGAACACATCTACTGTAATGCATTTGTGGACAATGGATTCTAATTTTCAACGTCGCTTTGAACAACTAGAAAACAGCATGAAGCAACTCTTCCACAAGGCACAGAAAACTGTTCACAAGCTCTTTGGCCTTAGTAAAAGATGCCATAAACAGCCACTCATCCGCATGCCAAGGCAGAGGTAAGAAAGCCTATGAAACCCTGAGAAACTGCTGTCTTGACATTAAAATCTCCTTAAGGATATAGATGTGGGAGTGTGTACAGCACATGGTATATGTACAATATATAATCTTTCTATTTGTAGGAGCTGAACAATCCCAGATTTCAATATTGCTCCATTCATATTTTCTTAAATATGATGGGAAAGATCAAAACAAAACCTCATTTGTATACAATCGTGTATTATGTGAGACAACTTAAAAATTACATGAGCGTAAGGATTCATCCCATTTAGTCTGCCTCTGTTTTACAGAACCATATTTTCAGTGGAACTTGGCCAAGTGTAACAGTGCCAAATAACTGTATACTGAATACATATTCTGAAGCAAGCATAGCTATTTTGAGAACTTTCCAGGTCATTATACCGTATATACTACATACTATTGATTTCTTGTCTCATTTGTCAGATATGAATTAGAATTGAAAGGATGCATAAGGAAATAAAATAGAAGTGTTTTAGTCCTTCCTAGAAACAGAAAGATCCTGAAAGATAGTTGGTCAAATCTATATTAACATAACGTGGTTATAATTGATTGCTGATCAAAAATTGCTTTATAGACATTAACGGAATGACACTAGAGAAAAACTGAAATGAATTAGCTTTTAAAGCCTTTATTCTTCAGAGCACAAGCATCATGGGCCCGGTCCGGTAACTCCTGCATTTAACATGTATCTCCGTCAATTTTAAAGAAATCTAGTTTAGGTGCAGTGTTCCAGAACTGCCAGGGGTACTTTACTCTCCCATTCTTTCAGCTCTCCTATTGCAAGCTAAGACTCCATCAATTCCTCTTTGCCATTTGGTGGCAATTAGCTAACTCTTCCACATTTTCTTTCAAAAGGAGACAGATGATATGGTTCCCATCCTTTATTTTTTCTACATATTTTACTTGATTTGTAATCTGCTAGTTGAAACAAAATATGTGTTTTTAACTTATGGGGTCATTTCATAACTAGAAAACATTACACTGAGAAAGGTTATACAGTCATTGCAGTGTTTCGACATCATCTCCTGTGTTTCTTGGGCATGACCTGAATGAGCATTCTGCAAAACAGATGATTCAACATGAAAGATTTCAGCAGAAACCCACACCTTTTTAAAATGCAGGAAACACAATCTAATTTCATTTAATTTTTCTCCTTATCAAAATGTAAAATAAGTAGGTTTTTCAAATTAACCATAGGGTTATGGTGCAATCTTTCATTGCCATCGGTAATGGCAATGTACAATGGCAGAGTACAGAGGAACTGAGTTATAAAAGGAAAGATCAGTTGAAATGATCGATCAAAACACATCTCTCTTGTTACATGAGGATATTTTCTTTTCAAATGCATAACTTTTCATGGTTTATCAAATAATCATAGAATGGTTTGGGTTGACAGGGACCTTAAAGATCACCTAGTTCCAACACCCCCTGCCATGGGCAGGGACACCTTCCATTAAACCAGATTGCTCAAAGCCCCATCCAGTCTGGCTTTGAACAATTCCAGGGAGGGGGCATCCACAACTTCTCTGGGCAACCTGTTCAGTGTCTCATCACCCTCATCCTGAAGAATTTCTTCCTAATATCTAATCTAAATCTACCCTCTTTCAGTTTAAAACTGTTCCTGTTGTTCTATCACTACATGCTCTCATAAAAAGTCCATCTCCAGCTCTTTTGTAGGCCCCTCCAGGTACTGGAAGGCTGCTATATGGTCTCCCTGTAGCCTTCTTTTCTCCAGGCTGAACAACCCCAACACTCTCAGCCTGTCTTCATCGGAGGGGTGCTCCAGCCCGCTGATCGTCTTCGTGGCCCTCCTCTGGACTTGCCCCAACAAGTCCACGTTCTTCTTCTTTTGGGGGCCCCAGAGCTGAACGCAGTACTCTAGGTGCTGTCTTATGAGAGCAGAGTAGAGGGGAAGTATCTTATTATTTGTAAATAATAATTTTTCTGTTAAATTGTTTTTTAATAACAAATTTTACTAGCAATGATTTTGCCCATTTTACTGTGAGTATTATACTAAACTTTCCTAACATTTTTATTTTGCAATGCATCTCTAACTTAGGAATATCATAACTGACTTTTAAGATAATTATGTCTCATTCTAGTGACTACTCTGAAATATTTTCCAGTCAGTACAGAAGGAGATTGTACACATAATGACATAATGATGATCAATAGATGGCTCAAAGAGCAGAGTTAAAAGCAAGTTTAGGAATACCTAGCCAGTGGGATGCATTGGCTAAAAAAGAACATTTTCAAAGGCTGAATTCTATCTGACTATCTGGGAAAATTACCTTCTGACATCAAGGCTTTTATGGCTGATAAGAAGAGTTTTAAACTGAGAAGCGAGGGGAAAATGTCAAAAGAAAACTTGTTTAATTTCCAAAACTTAAATTTGGAAATCAGGTTAAAAAATATGATAGACCAAGATACAGGAAAGGAGAAAGGAATATCAGTGGTGAAAAGATGTATGATGAGGAGAAAGAAAGCACAGGTATCGATAGTATGATATTCAGGTATTTTCATAATGACAGTACACCTAACCCAAACTAGGTACAAAACTTTTCAATACAGAACTGCTAACAGGTAAACACACAAATGAATAGCAGATAATACAACGGAGAAACATGAATTATTGTTAAGGCTGTAAAAATAGATATTTCTATTAAGGGAAGACAGAAATAAAAGCAAAAATCACAGTTTCATGTGCCAATGATATTCTAGGCTCCAAAGAAATGACAAGGGAGAATTGGAACAGAATGTAGTGCTTTTCAAAGGCTTTCCAAAGAACTTCTTCAGATTAGTGTTTGGGCTCTGCTACTGAGAGGTAAGATTGAATTTTATTACGGAAAGAGAAATTAGACACAGTTAACAGAGATATAAATGATATTTTAATTTCTATTTTATGGGCACTTGTCTTTTCAGATACAGATTAAAGAGCCAATGCTTCAGTTTTTAATAAAGGTCATGATACTGGCAGTGAGTAAAAACAAAGTAATCATGCTAATGTTTAATTTTACACTGTATTTCACAAGTAAATAGAAGATATACACTAAAGATTTGTAAAGGAATATGTCAAAAATGAAAGCTGGTTTTCTCCTTCATGAAGCCAGGAGGTATGTTCTAAAAGTTTAATATAATTCATGAAAAGTTTCTATGAGACTGTGTTTTATAGGGATTTAACCATGTAGTCTGCCAGAAATCTTTTCATTACACTTGAAGAAGTTCCTACAAATGGTCAAGTTTATAATTCATTACTGAAAATACCTGTCTCTTTCTCTGGCCTCAAAAATTTTGTTACTGAAGATGAAACAAATTTGTTTCAAATGATTGTTTTTAAATGGGATTCAACTAACCTGTTAGACGGAATTGCTTGCAAATTTTCCATATTTCCTGAAGAACTTAATAATCATAAGACTAAATTACTGGCACATCTTTTCTAATTCTTGAACCAAAGACTAAATTACTGGCACATCTTTTCTAATTCTTGAACCAAAATACCATTGAAACCTCTCCTAACATCATTGTTTATAGTAGAAAAGAATCAACTAACTTGCAAGTTAAAGAATCTACTTTCCCTTGTCTCCTTTTTAAACACAGTTTATATTCTTCAGCTAGAATAATGTATAAATAATTTTCTTTCAGTCTGCACTAGCAATCAGAACAACGTCTTATGTACTGCAGCACTTCAGTACACACTGTGGATGGGAACAGGATTACTATTTTTGTTTTATTCTGTTCACTGCAAAGCTTTTCTTCCCAGATTTTAAGCTTTCTTTCATTAACATGAAATGGATCATTGCTCCTTTTCCTGAAAGTCAAATCATGCCAAGATACATCAAATGTCTGTAGATTTCCATTGTAAATCGTTATGGTATTGCTGGATGTAACTCTTAAAATTGACCTGATTTAATAAATACACTTTCTGTAACCAGTGAAGTACTTACTGCTAATCTGAGTTCAAAGAAAAATACTAACTGGAAGTTCAAAACCAACAAGGAGAACAGAAATTGCTATGTAGATAACCTGTTCCCATGTTTTTTACAGAGATGGAATGATAAAACTTTCAGTTTCAGGAGACAAACCCAAAAATTTTAAAAATGCATTCTGAAAAAGAAACTTGATTTTCTGTGGAATAATGCTAGCAGGTGAGCTACTGCCTCCATGAAATTGAGGCTCTGCTGCTTCAAAAGGCTCAAGTGATTATTACTAATATGTTCGCATTGCATTGACACATCCATCTTATAAACTTGCAGTACAATATACTCATTCATTGTGTTTGCTTACATGTCCACCACATGCAGCAATTGTTATTCCACTAGATGGCCAGCTCTTTCTGCATATTTTTATACAGGAAGGTTGTTGAAACATCGCTAGCGGAACAATACATTTTGCTTTGTGGGAATCAGTAGGTGTTGTAAAATGTATTTAGCATAGCTGTTGAAACAGTGCTAGAAGCACAACACATTTTGCTTTGTAGGATTCAAGATGAGGTGTAAACCCATATGTCTGCCCTAAGCTCATAATGTATATTTCTGTATTAGGGACATGAAGTGTAAGGAACAATTGTTTATCTTCGGAAGCGCTTTGCATATGGCATTTGTAGTCTACTAAATCTACTCTGAGAAAAGGACTGACATCATAGTCATTAAGTTAGTCCAATCTCTCGATTCCAGCAGCATCTTTCTCAAATGAGGTGAGAAAGTGCTGCCCTGTTACAGCAGCAAGGGCAGGCTTCTTCACAGCTTAGATTGAGTGTTCTGACTCGCACCTGCACTGAAACATAAGATCTGTGTGTGCATAATCGCATGTTCACAACACCTTTGGATTGAGTCTTCTTATTTTTCAAAGACAAAAAATATGGATCAATTTTACTCAGTAAGGATGGCCACATAGGACACTGTAGCTAACATAGTGCAATGGGAAGAGCTAAAGCAGAAAGCAAAGTTCTGGTTAAACATTTGTCACTGTGTTATGTGGCAGGAAAGTTGTTTTTGTTTCTGTTTTGGTCAACATGTCAGTAAGATGTATTTCAAACATACCTATATGCTGAGAAGCTGAAAATCACAGCAACAGAAGACCTGATCCTACCCATGAACTGCTGTCAGTGAAACACCTAATGTAAACCGGAGCTGAGCATCAGCAGGCACTTACATCCACCCAAATTGCAGAACCAAAATGAGAAAACTGGAATATCTGTGCTTAAGAGCACAAAAGAAATATAAACTGTGTTGGAGAAGGAGAATCTTCACTTTCCAAAATATTTTTCAACACGAATGACAATTATTTCCTGTGATTGGATTTAATATCCAAACACCACTGAAAGATATTGAAGACAAGCAAAGCTTTCATTTCTTTCTTCAGAAGTGCCAGTTTAGCACTTGATTTCGTTCTCTTCTGTGTCATTCAAATTTCCTCTTTGGCTAATGTTACCCATTTGAGCAAATGCACTCAGTACAGTATATTGCTATATGTATGGACCTTATTTGTATGCAGTTTAAATCACTTTGTAACGAAAAAACATCACCTGAGGCCAAATTTAAAGACCACAATTTGTGATTTAATAAAGACATAAACAAAAGTATTAAAAGGGGAAACGTAATGTAAATACAACAATAAGCTAGTGGAGAAAATTACATCTTCCTTGGCATAATAACAAAATGGAAATTTGCTGCAACAAACTGCAACTAAAGATTATGAGCAACTCAAGTAAACAAGAATTTTAATTTTAAAAGACCAAGGTACAACACTTGCACACAAAAGCATGTAATCTTGAACAAAATGTCAGTATTTGAATTTTGGAAAGACTGCGTGCTCAACATTACCATATAATCTACGGTGAAGATGTTAGTTATAGCAGTAGTCTAGCCAGTTTTTTAAAGATCTTATTCTGGTAATGCAAGCTGAAGGCAAATATAGACAAAACTACTTCATAACTTTAAAAAAAATATTTTAATTTACTTATGAAGATCCTTATTTCTGAAAGGAAAGCCATTCTCAGCAGCCTTATGTTTGAAGCGTGTCCTTATCTTCATAAAAGATTTTGTTTTAAGAAACATGCTCTGAAGCTAATGTAGACTTATAAGTAATTCACCAGAGACAGTGAATGGCTTCATCAAACAAAAGAGTTGCAGAAAGAATTTTGATTTTTAAAAACAGAATTTATCCTGGAATTTCCCACTGAATGCACCACAGGCAGCTATAAAAGGAGGAAGAGCCATGAATTTGCATTTTCTTATTTTTCTCTTCTTTTTTAATTTCAAAGAGAAAAAAATTCACATGCCCTAGGAGCACAACAGGGCCTGAATACCGTAAAAACACTTCTGAGAAAGAACTTATATCTTACACATCTATTCAGTCCATATGCAGAAAAAAGATTTAAGATACCTGACTTCTTAACAGTATCTTTAACACAGTCCATCAGAATACTGAAGCTTTGAAAGCTGTTTTCAGAATGCTTCAGAATGAAATACACAAAACCCAGATAGTGTAGATTAATCCCATGCCTCCAGGGTGTTACACAGGATTAGTTCTTTTCATCCCGAAGTTGGTTATCACCTATTTTAGATGGCTTTACTATAAGTATAATTGATTCATGGGCACAAAATTACTACAGAATAAAATCTTCCACCAAGGAAGCCACAAAGTTCGATACATGGAAGATACACAGGACATCACACAGACATTTTTCTTTACAAAGCCCATTTATGGCATTAGATATAAGAGAAAAAAATCTAATTATACACCACTTATTGGACTGCTAGAATGAAGGTGAACAGTGAGTCTAGATGGAAATTTCCTTACAGAAAGACAGTGTAAGAGAGCAAAAGCTCAGCTGAATGGACTGGGTCTAACGCGGTCCTGGGTTCAGCTGGGATAGTGTTAATTTTCCCCAGAAAACTGGTAGGGGGATAGTGGACCCAAAGCAGCCAAGCAGGTATTCGATCCCACTGCCGTCACGCCCAGTACATAGCCGGGGGGAGGGCTGGGCAAGGCGCAGGAAGCGAGGCCGGGAAGGGTGCGGCTCATGTTCCCGTTCCGGGTGGTGAGCGATTGTGCTGCACATCACTCATTTGTATTCTGTCTTCTCAGTATTATAGTTGTTATTGTTAGTGTTCTCCTCTCTCTGTGTTGTTGCATTAAACTGTCCTTATGTCACCCCGCGAGGGCTGCCCTTTCTCTTCTGATTCTCCTCCCTGTCCCGGTGGGGGGGTGGAGGGTAGGTGGCAGTGAGAGAGTGGCTGGATGACAAACGCATATGATGTTGCTGAACAAGAGCTGCCAAACAAGCAGTGTTCTGTCTGGTTTTACATGTTCTCCTTTTGATAGAGTATAATGTATCACAGAGATATTTCTAAATAAAAATAGTTCCAAGAAAGAACAAAGAAAAATGTACTTAGATTGCACATAACTTGGTATTATAAAAAATACCAGAAAACTTTTTTATATGCTTCAATTAAGATACTGTATGTGGGAGTTAGAAATAGATTTACAAATTTCAATGTAAATGAATGTCTCTCCAGTGGAAACTTTAATTTGATCTAACACACAGCGTGTACATCTGAAAGTTGCATGCCATAGAAGAGGAAGGTGATAAGATGAAAGTATCTGAGATAAAATGAAGGTCAGTTTGGCAGTGGTTCCTTTATTAAACTGAATAATAAGTTTGCATCTTTTCTCAAAGGAAATAAAATGATCCACTTTGAGATTATACCTTTAATCAGATTGGAGATCACATTTATTTAAAACTAACGTGACAGATATAAAAGATATACCGGCCTGCAAATAGTAAGCCTGATAACAATGACAAGCTCAGATAAACTCTTGTGTGTATGCATGTTTTCACATACAGTTTAATAGCTGTGTATACATAAGGGCAGACTGCTCTTAGCATCTGCCTTGTAGTACTTTTTCTCTCAAGGAGATTTGGTTTCTAATGTTGGAGCACTTCATCACATATTCATAGAGGCTGTTCTTGATCACATGTTATTACATTCAAATTTTTCCAGCTTCCCCACAACTCCACTTTTGAGTTTTTGATGAGTAGCAGCATTAGAATGAAGTAATTTCACCATAACATAAAGTGCTGTGAAACTTGGAGACAGATTATATAAACGTCACAGAGCAGCAATATGCCTACTTCCATGCTTTGGAAATATCATACATGCAATATGTGCAATGAAGTCACGTCTTTCATGCCAATGTTTTGTGCTTTTAAAGTCTGGACTACTTGCCAGTGTAACTTTACCTTAATAGTAGTGGTTTAGCAATCATATTTTACCTACATGATTCAAAATTTTAAAAAAAGAAAATCGTCTTAGCAGGAAACGTGTGACATGAAAGGAGCTATACTAATATAGTATTACATCATATGATAATAATATAATATTGCAGGATGTTGTATTACACCTTGTTCTGAGACCTTGCAATACTAAAATATGATTACTTAGTCACTAACCACTATTAGAGTACTGCTGCACTGGTAAACAGTCTATTTTTAAAAGGACAAAACACTGGTATGAGATGTGACTTCATTCCATGC
>VZSC01000684.1:195398-210514 GCA_013398225.1 Steatornis caripensis
ACTTCATTCCATGTATTGACCATATATTATATATTACTACTGAATATCCAGACAACACCTCAGAAGAGACAGTATTCAGAAGATAACTCAAGGAAATAATTTCACTTGAGAAGAATGACTACTTTAGTGACCATCTTTTTCTTGTGCGCTCTCTTCTAAGAGTAACAGGATGATAGGAACGGAAATTCCATATTCCTTTGGAAGACCAATTTCCTCTATACAATCTAGTTGTGAGAAATAGAAAGTTGGGCTCAGTTTCATCTTCTCCCTCATGAAACAGTATCTAGAGTATCAATTTTTTTCATATCTGCTAACACTCATTCCACTACAAATTGCCTCTCTCCCTTCCACCTACCAAAACCTGTTGTTGTTTCCAACCCAAATGCCCAAACTTAGTTTTTTTTCCCAAGCAAATTTTGTAACGTAATTGCTGCTATCAGTACTGGAGCCTGAAAATTTGAAGAAAATAAAACACAAACAGCTTAAAATAACATTTTATTTTATAGACATGTGGTATTAAAAAAGAAAAGTGCAGATTAAGAAAAAGCTGTTGCAGAATTTTGGCTATAAAGTATTCAGCACATTTAATCTGCAGTTTAGATCTACGATACAGAGGGGCTTGCTTTTGGTCTTTTGGTTTTTACTGTGACCAAACTGCTGTAAAAGACCTTCCCTCAGGCCAAATTTGAAAATATCTTAATCAGCTATCCACATGGATCACTTGTAGAAACAACATCAGAGCCAACACTGTGGTGATTCACAAGGCTTGTAAGCTAATGCTTTAAAATAATTACTTGTCATGTGGATAGATCCTGGCACACATTTCTGGGCTTGACAGCTTCTGTTTTCTCCTAGCCTGATGGCCATCTGTCTTTGTAGTCATGACGTGTGACATTGTGGCCATAATCCTCTCTAGATAGCACCCCTCACCTTCAACTATCATGATAATGTACAGCACAAATGCAGCCAGAAGTCAGGCAAGGATATAAGCATGAGATAATGAGTCTTTGAGCATCCTGGGCTTCAGGCTATCTCTGAGTCTGGAAAGTTGCAGTATCTTACAGATTTCACGTGTATAATAAGAGTGTATTCTAACATTGTTTTATCTGATCCAGAAGAGTATAAAACATACCATAAGGGCATGTCTTTTAACATCTATGAATCATTGAGAAAGACAGGAGAAAAATAAGAAAGAGTAATCTTTGATATTCAGTCTCCAGCACCAGACTTCCTCTGTGGAGTCATCAAAGGCCCTCTCTCTGTGCTCCCCATAGTACAACAGTGCTGACAACAGGCCGACAATACCACATCTCACTTGCTTTCTTCTGTCTATTGTATTTCTTTAGAGTGATACACAAGCTGTCTCTCGCTATGTGTTTGTACAGCACATGTCACAGCGGGACTCCAGTCTCAGCTCAGGCTGGGATTAATTGCTGTAACATAAATGCTTTTCTGGTCTATGCTATTTTGAGTAAAAATGTATCTCCTCTGCAGGAACGTGTTATTAGTGCAAAGCACAAAATAGCTTTGACACGAGTGCAGAATAAAAGGGAGAATGAAGGATGGACTTGTGGGGGGTAGGGGAATACTGCCATGCGTTTCCATATTTCAAGAAAAACCTTTCATTGCTCTGATGCCTCCCTTTGACAAAGAGGTCTCTACTTGTCAAGTCATGTCTGTCAGCACTCTGAAAACAAGTTTTCCAAGCTCTGAATCAGAAAAACTTTTCAATTAAACAAGTCAAAGAACTGTGAGTTATGCATTCACGTAGAAATGGACACATAAAAGCATGTGTCTTATATTTCTCAGCTGTGTTAAGTCATGCAATTTACTCTGTTAGCTCACTGAAAAGGTGGGATACTAGCTCTCCAAGGGGAAACCAAATGCCAGACTTTAAACTTCAGGGTGTGCCTCAGGTCATCTTAGCTAAAGACATATAATAGCTTTGTCTTTAGATAAATTTGAAGATTTGATAGTTTCAGTCCTGCAAATGGTGGGTTTTCAAGTTTTTGGTTTTTAAAAATACTTTGAAAAGTGTTATGAGCCTACATCTGAATTGTTTGTATTGTCTCATGTCTACTCTTTTGTTCCTTTTTTTAAAAAATAAATCCTTTTCTTCCAACATGCAGTATGCACCAATCCTATCGCGTCTTAAGTGCTCTCAAATGACATAGCTCTGGGAACAAGTTTTCTATCTGCCCAATATGTACAGATATTATCATGAAAAGACTTATTCAATGTTTGATACCGCTGTTTCATACTATGTTGTTCTTCCATTTCCAACACAAAGCAAGAAACAACCCTAACGTATCAGCTACCAGGTCACTCAAAGTTAGTCATTGTTTCTTATTTTCAGTCTATCACATCATTTTAAACAAAAAATACATTAATTTTTGGTGTACTGTGTTCTCTTTATTTTCTTATATGCTTTTCATAAGAGCCCAGTAAATGAATAGAAAGAATAAGGTGAATATTGAAGGGTAAAGGGTAGGGAGACATTTAATTTCTCTGAAATTGAACTGCTAGGTAAGAAGTCAGTATGTGCATAATTGCTATAGATACTGTCAGGATAGATTAATTTATGGACAGAAAGAGTAGAAAAAAAATATATACAACAGTAGTCTGGAAACATTAAAAAAACCTCTGAAAAATTAAAAATGTCAAATTATGGATTCAATATTGGTAATTCCATATTTGAATTACGCAAGTAGTTATATACAGAGTGGTAAAGACAATGTACGGTTCATTTACCTCAAAGAATACCAAGTAACAAACTCAGCATCTCCACTGACAGCAATGGTATGACATGAGCTAGAAACTGTCTTTGTCCCCTCTCCTTGTCTTTCTCCCTTCCCTCGTTTCCCAATTTCTGAATGAATTTAGTACTCCAGAGAGGAACCAGGCAGACAGCTCAGAAGCACCCAGCCTTCTGATGTGATCCCAGAGAGACAGGATCAGTAGCAAGCCCATACTTGCACTGTCTTGCCAATGTGTCTCAGCTTTCACCGGGAGGGCTCATAGATGGAAGGTGTGAAAGTAAGCCCATAACAAATAATAAACTCCATAGTGTTTTATTTCTTGGCTTCTCGGCTGAGAGCATCAGCAAGGGTGCCAGCTGTGGTGGTGATATGTGCTGTGTGGACAGATGTCACCCAGGGAAAAGCTTTATTGTTGAGGTATTCACCTCATATTTTGTGTTGTCAGAACATTTACATTCCTGACAGATGTATTATGAACTGAATGTAGCTCAAGGGCTGCACTGGGAGACCACAGATAACACAAACTAACCAGAATTTTCAGTTCAGCTTATGTCTTTTATGTGGCAATATCTAGCAAGGTCTAACCTTGTTTATGATCTGACTATATACAACTTGGATATTTTTTGTATCTGAAAATATATTCCAAGTATTTAATAAGTAGCAGACTATCATCTCTTACTCTGGGTAGTATTAGAGATTAGAGTTAGAAAAATTTCAAGAGTTGGTTCTGCTATCCTTACGGAGGTTGACCAAACTGCTTGTACCTGGAGTAGGATTATTTGCTTTCAGAGTACTTAGTAAACAAGGAAGCAGAAAATGTACGAGTGACAGAAGTTGCCCATTAGAAATGTGAGTTTGCAATGCAATCATTAACTACCATGGACGTTTATAGTCTGCAAATAAATCATTACCTTATTGACATGTAAACTCAGATCATATGTTTTGCATGGTTCTGGAGAGAAAAAAAAAACATCTTTTTTTACTGAGACTTTAATAAGATTTTAGTGTAAAAAACTCATGCAACTTTTTTTCCACGTATTTCCAGGTATTTATACGCTTCTGGAAAAGTGTCATAAATATACCACAAAGAATGAATACAAAGCACTGTGTTATCAGTAACATTATTTACAAGTCAATTTTAAAGTCTATCTTTTCAGTCAAGAAACAGAAAGTCTTCAGGCTGAGAGAATGCAAAGGAAGTTTTATTTCATTAACAAGTGAAGGAGATCAGGGCCTCTGCAACATCTGAAATGAAAACAACATCGCCTTTCTATCATTTCCTTCCTGTACATTCACAGTTCAACTAGTATTAAGGAGTTGTCTCCATATCCTACAACTGCATAGCAACCAATGGGAAAGAGGAAGTCAAATGTCTAAGATAAGTGTGTCCCACGGCTTCAACCTACACCTCACTGAAAAAAATGTCAGGAAGGGTTTTTTTTCCACAGGAATGTGTCAGGATTCATAAAAGGAAATAACACAGAAACCACATCCTGGGATTTCAACTGATCCATCCCATGTGGCTGGAAGGCAAGTGTTGGTTCAGAACATGTAATCTGTTCACCCATCTAGTGCATGCTTTTTTGGACTCTAAGGCATATTAGACAGATACAATCAGTAGTATAGTTTGAAATTGATGACCACAGATCATTAAAAAAATCCCTCCAGTATCAGATGATACAGCACAGCTGCAGAAGTCATTAATTTCAATTATTTTGTCACAAAATTATGTCAGTCATAGTATTATCAGTTTTCTAGAAATACATGTACAGAACCACAAATGATAAGTATAAAATAAAGGACTTAGGTATTGCAAGGAACAGAAGTAATAAAAATTGTTGGCACTTGAGACAGAAGGTAACATTTGCTAATTTTCTAACGTTATTTTAGTTTATTATCTTTAATGACCGACTTCTCTCAATCATCAAGATATTAAAGTAAGATGACCCAAACGAAACTAAACTAAAACCTTCTCTGAATTCTACCCAGAATCACATTTTCTTTGCTTTCTTTTCAATAATAAATTAATGTATTTGTTTAAAGATAAAAATAAATGCAATTTATAGACAGTCAAACTGTTTTCTCCATTGTGAAGCTGCTGTCATATCTACCACAATATTTATTTACTCCAGATTTCAGTAAAAAAAACCCCAAGATTTTTTTAAATTTTCTTTTGATTATCTGGCTTTTTGGTCATTCATATTCCTAGATAAATAGTTCCTGTTCTACCCATATGTCAGGAATGACTTCAATATGCATTCAAACCTCTGCTCATTACATAAAAGTGCAGCAAATGTCAGGATTTGTTGCATCAATTAAAATTAATACATAAGTCTTTGTATTAAAAAAGAAATTTTAAAAGAAATTAACTTTTCAAAATGCATATCCTTCTAAAAACCAGCAATTGGAAATCTCTCTCAACATTGCTTATGCTGTATTCATTATATTTCTCAAGACTCTCCTTCCTTATTTTAAAGTGTTATTTCTAATAGAATCTGAAAACAGGATCATTACCTTAAACTTTATTAGTTTTTTGGTTTTAATCTTCTAAATTTAAGAAACTTCTGGTTGGTGGTTAAGAAGAAATCCTAAAAAAGCCTTTAATTGACCTTAGAAGAACCCAAAGGCATAATGCCCTTGAAATTACGCGTATATTATTCCACAGATTTTTGGATAAAGTTGTCTTAATTTTGGAAAAAAATGGGAACAATAACTGATGGTTTTTTTAATGTAAGTTGATAGCTTACCATCTGTGTAGATTGCTTCATCAGTGTATTATCTGCAGAAAGCACTACTGGTTTAGATAATTCCTGGAGTGATAGCTAAGAAACAGTATAAATATAAACGAGACAGTTGGCAAATATGTCCAAGATGTGAGCAAGGTACTGTGAAATGGATAGCTAAGCTGCTGACTGTGTTGTCCCTAATGTTTCTCTACAAAACTTCAGTTAAATAAGCTCGGAGTAGAGACCAATGTAGCAAATCCCAAGACAGCATGCAGACTTTCTGTTTCATCAATTTAGCCCTCAATACATTGCAAAACACTTGAGTAGCATTTTCTATCTTGCTGAGTCCAGTTCACAGTTTAATGAATCATGCCACTGGTGTGAGGTTGTTCAACATTAAGTGATTTTTTATTTCTTCTGCTGACCATCTGCTGCATATGTAGACTACTTATGTATGTATATCCACATGTTAATATAATGTCAAATTGTTGGAGAGGAAACATTTTACTTGTGGATTAAGACATGAGTAAAAGTTCATAAAAGCCAGAATCCTTAGCTTTGAATGACAGAAGTAGAGAAACAGGTTTCCATCCATGAATATTTAAAAGGAAGCCTATACAGAATATCTGCATCTGTGCTTCTAAGTGTTGCTGCAACTTGGGCTTGGATTAACTTCAAAGATAAAAATAGACCCTCTGTCTATGAAAGGCAAAATTTCTCTGTACTGAATAGAGATTAGTGTCCTGACAGCGAGGAGTGAAGCTTTATAAAGAAGTTTTCTACAGGAGACACCTGTGATTCTTGGCAAATAATGATTCCAGAGAAGGTTTCTTCTTTTCGCTGAATAGTAGACAGTTATCCGATTATAGAGCTCTATAGACAGATTCAGATGAATGGTGCCATGCAGTTGTGAAATCAATGACGTTGCAACTCTCACAGTCTATGGGATCACACATCTGACCCAAATTTACAAATATATTTTACAAAACCCTCTTTTAATCTGTTTCGTCTTTGAAGTTCACAAGAGAATTCACTATATCCTTTCCATTCTTTTTGTGAAAGCAATAGTGAAATGGAACCAACCTTCTGTGTGTGTAAAATTCGTGTACTTTTTATGTAATTCCTAGTTTAAATGTCTAGCCTTGATAGTAAATGTAAGTAGAAATAGCTCGTAATATTTGCAGATCATAATCCCTAATCACTGATGTAAAATATGCAACTCTGCACACACAAAATGTATTCTCACATTTACAGAAATGTAATGAATAAAATTAAGGAGAACATTTGCAGAACTCTCTCTTCAACAAAACTGTGCAACTTTCCTTCAAAATTGTCAAATATAAATTTCTTCTGCACACAAGTTAATATTCACAAAACTTTGCCTCTTAAAAAAGTAGCATTTAATTTCTTTATCCAGCCCCAGGAATTTTATAAAAGTGTTCTGTCTTCTGGATTCTGCTATTGCACTCTGAGAAGCTTTGTTTTAGGAGAGTACATCACAGATTAATCACTCTGAGCCATATCACTTTCCACGCTTTGGAAGAAAAAGGCTTTTTCACATTTCCTTGGTTCTGATATGAAGTATTGCCTTGATTAAGTAGAAAACTGGAGTTTCTGACTGTCAGATAAAGAGCAGTAACTAGTTAGTTTCCTCTCTTCCTAACCCTAACCTTATTACTTATTCCTTTTTAGATCTGAACTCAGTTACTTGATCACAATTCAAATCCAACAACACATCAACACTACGAGCTTCAGGAAAGTGAGCAGTTCCAAGTATTTATTTGTTTGCACTCTTATGTCTGTAATGTCCCCCAGACATTAAATAGATTTTTATTTCTTTATTGGCAACATCAAATGCCAATGGATTCATTCCTTTGAATCCCAAATATTCTAATCCCTTCTCCCTGCAATGATGTAGGTTAACCATTTTATTTGTGCCCAGTTATTTGTGCCCAGTATCTTCGTGGAAAAAATACAGATACTAAATCAGTTCAGATAATTTGTAAATAAACAGAATCATTGAACTTTTTTTTTTTAAATGTGTTTAACACTTTGTGTTCAAGTATGGAAGCTGGTATACTTGTGATGTTCCATTTGCGTGCCTAGATTTCTAAGTTGTTCTGCACATGTTGTTGACATCAGGTGTCGAATTAACATTTCCACTGGAGGAAAGGAAAAGATTGAGTGCTTAATTTCTTGAGAAGATAGCTTTTAAAACACAGTTAGGGTGTGCAACTGCCAGTATAAAGGCACCTGAATGGCAGTAACACTTTGCATACTTTTAAGATGTGAAGTAAAACTGAGTATGATTAATGGGATGACTACACGTAACAGCACAGCTGGGGATTATGTTATTTTATATTCACCTTCCAAACTCCCATAAAAGTGGATTATAGTAGCATAGCACTTTTGAATAGTTTGAATGGTGATTGGAGTCTTAACAGCTCCCATGTTCTTACAAAAAGAACAGTACTGCACAAAAGTTCAGTCATTGTCTATGGAATTCACCCTTTAAGGAGGATGAGGAATATAAAACACTTCTTCCAGTGAAGGGTGTTTAGGGGACATTGGGGTCATTATACAAAGTTGAAAGAGGTGTAAATATTTGGCTGAGCATGGGAGTACATGAATAGAATAATTGCTTAACTTCTGCTAAGCAGGCTGGGTGGACTGAGGAGAGGTTAAGGGCATGCCTGGAGCTGGGGCAGCTGACTGCTGGGCACTGATGCTCTGAGTCCCAGTATTATAGTTTTTACTGTACCTATGGTGAAATGATTAGCCACAAACCCAAGACTATAGTGTGAAGGATGTGTCTATGTACTTTCAAGGATCAAGTGAATACTCTTTCAGTGTCATGTCAGAGCCTGAAGAGATGCCTCAGAGTGTCTGTAATAGTGGTAGCAGCATCCATGGAGGGACCTTTACCCAAGCACCTGAATACCCTGACAGCAATAGAGAGGTTATAGGGTATTAACAGCTCTGAATAAAAAGAGTATTTGAATTACAGTTGTTATCATCCACTAATTACAGGACAAAAATTTTCAACCATCTAAATTCTGTTGGAACTCAGGTGATATTAGAGTTGCTGCTATGTGCTGTTTGAAATCTTTCTCACAAAGGAAGCTCATTTAATTGCCTGCTGGCATCAACTGGAAGTTAATCACTGATTTAATGACATACGAATGAGTTGTATGTTATAATGACTATCCAAATTAAGATATGTAAGTAAAATTTTCCTTGATTTTTCAAAGATTTTATTATGTATGACTACCTGAGTCACAAGAAGATTTTTAATTTGTCATGGATATGTTAAGCTTTCAGTGAATGAGTAAGAGAAAATATTAAATGTATGTTAAACCCCCTAATTTTCTATAAAAAATAACTTTATTCAGCTATTTAATTGTAATAATATGGTATTGTCTATCTTTGTGAGGCAATTTTGTATTGCTTAGGTTGTCTCCCATTTCTTTCTTCTGTTATTTGTAAGACAGAATAAGTTTACCATTAATGGAATATTAACACTTTATTTCATTAATTTTAACTGTATCCATAATGAAAAGGATTTAGTTTGATTTCTGTAGCAGCAATCATATTGATCTACAGAACAACTTGCTCTCAATCAGGTGGGTATCAAACAGATACACGTACAAAAAAAACCCTAAAAATAAAAAAATGAAAATTTTCTGAAGTTTCTTTACACAAATAAAATTTCCTGAGTAGGATTTTAACTCTTTAATTTCCTTTTTAATAGAAGAATAATACTTATTAAATGTGTATTTCTGAACTCTGTGTTCTTCAGTATGTATGTTAAGGACCAAACAAGCTATTGACATGGGCTGAGATACTACTATCCTGTAATAATTTTTAGTTTGTCATGGGTATGTTAAGCTTTCAGTGAACGAATAAGAGAAAATGTTAAATGTTAAACCCCTTAATTTTCTATGAAAAAAATAACTTTACTCAGCTATTTAATTGTAAGCATATGGTATTGTGTATCTTTGTGAGGCAATGGCTGTGTACTTAAACTAAACATAAACACTGAAAGCTTGTTAGTATTTTTCATATGTTACTGCAGTGTCACTTTTGTGTTCATCAAGTTCCTACAAGGATAGATCCTGCTAGGATAAATTTAAGTTTCGTAAGAAATACTTTAGCAGATCAGAAGGAAAAGAATAATAAATGATAGGTGACTTGTCAACAAGTAGGAATAATGTAAATATACTAAAGTTAGCAAACACATCTTCATGATAAATAATGTAAACACATATTAACAAATTGTGTTCTATGGTTAAAAAGTACTCTTGTTCTTTATGCTTTAAAAAATGTGTACATAATAGTTTTCACTCCAGTTGCTCAGAACCCTGACATATTGCTTTAAAGAACCATCTTTGACCGTGCAAACAAGGATATCCTTAAAGAGTATGCCCCCTTTAAATGATTCAGCTTTGCATATTGACTGTAGTTGTGCATTTGACTATCATTCTTCTTTGGCATCCTGTGATATATAGATGTGCACATTACTGGTGGGTTTCTAAATATAGCAAATGTTGGTTACACTATATTGAAGAACAAGCAAGCTATTGACATGAGCAATGAGTAGTGTTTTCGTATGGTCAGTTTACATTTGTCATAAACACATTAACCTGGGAGAAAGGTGGTGTAGCTTAATGACTTCAGAGAGACTGGTTTTGGCTTTTGAGTGACTTCAGTGTTCATAGAAGATCTATTATAGATGTGACTTTTATAAGAAGGCCATTTGAAATACATCAGACACCTACCAAACTATTTCAATTTTTCTTTTTTTATTTGTTTTTTTTAAGCAGTTGTTGCCTAAACCCAAGATAATTCAAAAAGAAAATAGAACTAAGTGCTGAAACTAGTAAGGGCTGTTTCCCTTTCAATTACCCTCTTGTTGAATTCCCATGTGAAATTATTGAATATTTGGGCTCACACTGCAACTTAATAGGATCTCCATTCTCTGGGCTGTCTTCTTGTTTTCAGGAAAGATGGAGGAACTCAATGTTTTTGATATTTCTACCCCTTTGTCAAATTTTGTAGACGTTAGCTGAACACTTCCAATATGTGTTGGCAGAAATAATGAAGGAATGGTAGACAGGAATGACAGACAATACTGCTAAGTAGGCTTTGTTTTCTTCAGAATTCAAGTAAGAAAATAAGCATCTTGAAAGCAAAACAAATAAGACTAGTTCCTTTAGATCCCAAATGAGAAAAAGTTTAATGGCAGTGAGGTTATCGGAAGTCCCAGCACCAGAAAAAAAACTATGACAATTTATTCTTAATGGCTATGTGATCTCTTAATTTAGATTTGTGCATGTATATTTGAGAACTTTCCTACATTCCTATATGACCATGATTTTTTCTTAAAACTTCCTTGATTTTAAATTATTTATGAAGCAAAGAATCTATTCACTCCTTCTTTCTTTTCCTTTGAGATCTCTGTTAATTATCAGTACTGTGCTCATGGACAGATATTCATATGATCTTTTTCAGCACTCAAAGAGCATCAAGGAGGTTTAAGATTGACAAGCATTTATGTGGAGATTTAGGAACAAAAGAAAACTGAAACAGCAAACGTGCCTTCACATAGGTACATAGTAACTGTAACAGTGGTGCAGCAAAATTACTTTTGCCTCTTGGATATTTAAAAGATTCGTCCATCAAAACCAGACACATAAGCAATTACTAGGGAATGAAATAGAGCACTTTTAAGTTGAATAAACCCCAAGCTTTAGAAACTATAACTTCTCAAAGGAAATACATTTGAGTTTGGAGAAACAGAGGAAATTGGGAATATTTTTTTTTCTAACCAACAAATCCCCTCACAATGTAGATAAAGTAGGAGCAGAATCTTAGTCTTTCCTTCTTTTTTTTCTTTTTTTGAAATCAAACCACCAGAGTAGGGTTTGCTAACTCAAAACCAGAACAATAATTTTCGCTATCTATACTAAGTTGTCTAAAGTAACAAACAGAAAAAAATACTAGATATATACATAGTGATCTTGTGGAAAATTGCAAATTTAGCAACAGATGGCAGGAAATGGAATTTGCTGTCTTATCAGGACAATAAAGCAGAAAACAGTGGGGTAAACTTGTTACAAAGGAAAAAAAATGCGTAAGAAAATAGAACAGATACTCTAGTTCACATTTATATATTCTATTAAGGACAATCTGTTTTTAATTGGAAAGGGCTTCCTGAGCCTGTAAATGTGGTATGAGTGCTCATCTAAAAGTCTTTGCAAGTTATTGTCATGCTGAGCACAACAGGTGCTTTTCATGCACTAAATTAAATACACTGCTCAGAGCCTACGTGACTCTAGTAGCAAAACAGGGGAATCATGAATAGTGTCTGAAACAACATCTTCACGAATCACTTACATTGTAGTAGATCTTGAGTAGAGAAGCTGCGTGTTTCTACAGCTGAGCTCAATCACTCATATCAAAGGTTCTGAAAACTTATACAGACTAATATATTCAACATGGCTGAACACAGACTTGAATGGTCTGAAATTCTCTAAAACAGAGTGCAATGTGGAAAATTCATGAGCCATTCAGAGTGTAAATGAATGAAGAGCTGGTTCCAGGAAAAGACGAATAAATAAAAGATAACTCCCAGTGGATGCATACAATACAGGGAAATCCCAGGTTTAGGGGCCACCTCAAACGTTTACACTTCTAACCTTTGGATTATTTATTTTCTTGTTTGTTTTATTGCTGTTGTTGCTGCTGTTTTGTTTTAAGGTTGGTATTTGGTGAGGAAAGGAAAGGGGATGAAAGACGTAATGCAGTGATAGCTCATTGTGATGTGGCCTCATGTGAAGGTCTCTTTGTCCTTGGTAGAGTATGCTTTGAGGGCAGATAGTCTTACTCATCAATCATTTCTGAGAAAGATCTCTGTTTAAGGAGAAAAAGAATTGCAGCTATGTCAAATGTCTGAACTAGTCATTGGCAAAATTACTATCTATTCTATCTGATGTGAGGACAACACGCTGCTTCCAACCTCCCCCCCTTATAAATAAATAAGCTATTCCACAATTGCTCTCAATCTAGAACTAGAATAAGGTATTTCTCAGCACAATGTGTTATTTTTTCCTTAATATTTGCCAAGCTTCACTAGAAAAACATTTGTGCACCATCTTTTGTTTATTAGTAATAAATGTCCCAGTGATATTAGATAGATATAGAGGAAAACCTGGTCACCATTCTGTGTGAGTTGTTCATAACTAGCACTGTGATAAGACGTGTAAGATATTGTAACTTATGTAAGATATATAAGATATTGTAACTCTGTATACCAAAAGAATCATACATAAATGAAAAAAAAACCCAGAAACTAAAAAGTAGTCAAGAAGAAAATAAAAAAATGTTTTCCAACATTACAAAGATGGTAACTTTCTGCAGAACAGTATGAGAGTTGAGAAAAGATGATTTTTCTTTTTGATGCAACACTGCATGAGCTAGGCTTCTGCAGAGCACTTTTACATTTTTGTTCATCTGTTCTTCACCCTGATTCCATTTTGTCTGAAGTCTAGTGGCTCTGTTCCTAAACTGAAGTTCCTTGACTCTAAGTCATGATTTGTGCTTTAGCAAAGAGCATGGGAATTAGCTACCTGAGGCATCCTGTCAGAATTCAGTCACTCTAACTGATTTCTGCGTTCTGTTCATGTACTTGAAAACTATACTTAACTTTAGGATTACCTGGGGGATAAATACCTTGATTTGGGCGTGGGAGATTGTGTCTTGGCATTACAGAAGTTGCTTTTAAAATCATTCCAGTGGGTTTATGTTTTACATGCTGAAGAGAATTAGCTGAATACAAGTTGGCTAAAAAGTGTACTCATTTTTTCATGGTGCACGTTGTAAAAGACCAAAATATAAACTATATTAAACAGTTCAAAATTTAAAGAGTCTATAAAACAACGTCCTTGGCAACCATACTCAACTTCAGTAGGAAATTTTAAGTAATGTCAGTAAAAATCAATCAAATTGCAGATCAGTATGTACCAAAAGCAATAACCCTCTTGGCAAGCAAACAAGGCTTTCTCCCACAGCATCTGAGCTAAATAACCCTTTCATCCTCTCTTTGTAATGATTAGTTTTACCATAATACCTTCTTCATATAGAAGTTGGGAAATAGTTGTGATCCCCAACCTGCAGGATATAGTAGAAATCATTAGAGATTATGCCATAGCACTTCAAGTTTCAAGTTTTCTCACCCATCTCAGCTATTTGATCCCTGGAAATGAAATGGTTTCATAGTACCCAACATATCCTTTATTTCTGGAGCTAAGAGTATAGATATTTCATTTAAGAGTTCAAGTATCCATGTAGACATGTAGTCTATGCAGCAATTGATTAAATAGAGGTAAATTAAATAGATAAAGAGAGTAATAAGAATTCAGATAGTGTTTGACAGAACTATATCGCAATAAGCAGCACTGATTGTAAAAACTCCTTCCAGATATAAAACTAACATTAATTTGCATTCCTTGTATCACATACAGTTTGGATTTCTATGTGTGAGTGTTTGGCTGTTAAGAGTTAACTTCAAAATCAAATAAACAAGCAACATTTGAGCAAGGTCAATTTTTCTTTAACATTCTGGTAATGTCAATTCTAGCTGTAAGCAGCCTTGTGAAAAACACTGGATTATGTGTGGATTTGGGCTGCTCAGTCCGTTTGTGAGCAGAGACTGTGTTGCAGAGGCAATGTAATTACTCATCAAGGTGAGAGTGTTTGTGTTGGAGCCCTTCTTACTTTCCCAGTGACAAGACTGTTTGCCTTTGCTGTCAATCAACAGCACCACAAAATGGTAGCAACTTGAGAAGAGGGAAAAGGCATTACTCCATTGAATGGAAGTGTCATAGTAAGCAGGCAGAAAAAGATTCCACTAAAACCTCTCTGCTCCTGAAAATGTTCCTTTAATATAAATGCTAAGTCACTTTATACACCAAAATGCACATAAAGTATACCTCCAAAACTCATGTAGACGGAATGTATATTGGATAAACAGGAGAAATAACGGATGGCATATTTCCCTGAGGACATTAGAGCTATTTTTGTGGCTATTTCTTGTTATTCAGTGGTATTCATTGTGCACTCTAGGAAATCCTCTGCAGGACAGAGGGAATATTAAAGATCCATGCTTGTACTTAAGTGAGTGGCTCTGCAGTTATCCATCTCCAGTTCTCATCACCGCCTCACTACATTTCTGAAACCTTTGTGAACATATCCCACATCCTTTTTTCTGTTTTGCACTTAGATTGGAAACTCTTCAAGGAGAAGGTTTTTGAGGCAGATTGGCATTTTCCATGTGGACTTCTTCAGGCTTGTTCTGTTGTTACTTTTATTATAAATACAATAGAAAGTATAATAGCATTTGTAGACAGCTGAGAAGAATGGATGGAATCCTTTTTGGGACATCTTGGTAGTACTGTCACCCTAGTAACTAACTGTTTAAAAGCTATCATTCTGAAATTCTTTATATATTTAAATATCACAGAATCACATAGTCACAGAATGGTAGGGGTTGGAAGGGCCCTCTGGAGATCATCTAGTCCAACCCTCCTGCTAAAACAGGTGCGCCTAGAGCAGGTTGCACAGGAACATGTCC
>VZSC01000684.1:211416-250172 GCA_013398225.1 Steatornis caripensis
TGAACAGGAGTGGACCCAGTATGGATCCCTGGGGAACACTGCCAGCCACAAGTCTCCAACTAGACTCTGCACCACTGATCACAATCCACTGAGCTCTGCCGTTCAGCAAGTTTTCAGTCCAGCTCACTGTGCACTCATGTAACACAAACTTCCTAAGCTTACCAATGAGGATGTTGTGGGAGACAGTGTCACAGCGGCCTTCCTGAAATCAAGGTAGGCAACATCTGCTGCGCTCCCCTGGTCTACCCAGCCAGTCATGCCATCATAGGCGGCTATCAGATTGGTCAAGCATGGTTTCCCCTTGGTGTATCCATGTTGACCACTTCTGATAGCTGCCTTCTCCTCCACATGCTTAGAGATGACATCCAGAATGAGATGATCCATCACCTTTCTAGGCATGGAAGTTAGGCTGACCAGCCTGTAGTTTCCTGGGTCCTCCTTCTTGCCCTTTTTGAACGATATATATTTCATGGCCTGATTCACAATCTTAAAATTTAACTAACCTTTCTGAGCAAGGTAGTTAAATGTGCAAAGATATTGAGATAGAGGAGTTGTGTAATTTTGTACAAGGTAAAAAAAATGAGCTATTTACTCTGTATATAGATTCAAGGATGACATATGAAATCCAAATACATCAAGCAAAAACCAGAAAGTTGCTGTACATGGCATTTCGTTCTGTAATAACTGAGGACAGCATCGCACATTTCTGCAGTTTGTGCATCAATCTCCCTTCAGATAACTCTACACAAATAAGTAAGCTGCCTGCATTTCAATACAAATTTCATATCAGAAACACCTTTTAACAGAAGTACATTTTAGAACTAGACATAAGCATACAGTAGACATGTTTTCTGTGAAGTTTTGTGTTGTCAGTAAGTTACACCGCAATGATTCAACACAGCTTTTTTTTTTTTTTTTTTTTTTTTTATGTCAGCCTTGTGCTTCTTCTTGTAGAGGGGAAACCTAGTATCATTTCTGTCCCCAGTAAAAACATCAAATTTATCCTACTTTACTAATAATTTTCATTAGTTACAATCATCATCATTCCCCTAATGCTGTCATGACCGTTGTTCCCTTGATACAGTTGCAACCTCTGAGACTGGGTTTGGGAGGATTTTTTTGGGGGGATATTTTTTTTTCAGATGTGAACATCTGACCTTTCTGTAAGAGACACATAAATCTTTCAGAGTGCTTAGTGTATTACGGAGACGTGTACGCTTTTTTTTACATATATATATATATATATATATATATATGCACACACACAAACACACACACACACACAGAGGTGTATATAGAAAGCATACTAAAGACCTTGTTAATAATAGAGTTCCTCCAGAGTCTTTAGTATCCTACAGCACTTATAATTAAAGATATTTAAAATAACTGTGTTAAAAATGCTAAATAAGTCTTAAAACAGGCTCTGAAATGTTATATGTCACTTATCAGAAGGACATAGTCTTTAACAGAGCTTTTTATTTGTTTTCTACAAGGAAATCTTGTCTGCTCCAATCCAGTTTTGATTACTGTTAACTTTTAGAAATTCTTTGTGAAAGGAAATCTCCTTAAATTGATTCCTTCCAGTGGCAGCATGTTAGTTTCACTAATTAAAAAAAAAATTAAAAGGGACTAAAATGTTTGTGGGATTTTTGGTTGTTTTTTTTTTTTAAACTATAATCCCTAAATAAAAATTGCAAGATATTAAGGAAGCTGTTCTGCGTAGGAAGATTTTCTTTCTACCCTTTACTGTTATGGTATATAAAAACACTTAATAATGAGGAGGATAGCAACTCAACATAATGAGATTTAATATTTAGATACATTGAGTATCAGAAGTAGCATGTTCTTTCTTTGCAACAAGAGTTGTCATTTCTTCAGGATATGATTTATAGTTGCTTACCTTTCATACACTCTCCTCAGGGGGAGGAGATTTGCACACAGTCCCACTGCTACACTCCAGCATCTGTGACTTACTTTAACAGCTAACATGCTGATGCAGAAAATATAACTATGGAAAAAACAGATTGCCTCCACTATTTTTTCTACAGCAAATAAAATATCCAGAAAAAAAAAAGAATTAAAAAATACAAAGTTCAATTACATATCTGTGAGATATCCTAACAACTTTGAGTTTTTGACAGAGTTACAAAGTGTTGTACAGGAGTTAATGAACTTCAAAACAACTTCAGTGGTGGTACATACCACAATTACATATTTTCATGAGCAGCTCTCTAAACTGGGCATTTTCATTGCACAGCTCCATAAACCGGGACTTTGGTTTCTCACCCTCAATTGTCTATACTGATTTTTCTTTTTTGCAGATCAGTGTGCAGAAAATTGTTGACCCAATGTCAGCCTTTCTATCAACTTATACATTCAATTTCAGGCTGTGGGTTTGTTTGTTTGTTTAGGAAGACAAAAATGTCAGACGAGGTGCAATTACTTGATATTTGCTTATAAGCATTATTACTGTCTCCAGTTTAAATTATATACATGTATCATCTGGTCATTTATTTAATACTTTCCCTATTTATGACCTTTACACAATAACATCTTTTTACAATAATTATACATTATTAAGTGTAATATATGCTGTTTTCAAAAACAGCACAACACAACTTTTCTAAACAGCCTTTAATTTTTTCTTCAGACATTTAAGAGTGTCCTTACAATTTATTCAAACATATCATGGCAGAAAAACAAACCTCTCTTCTCTTGTAATGTATTTTGTGCCTATATTAAAACTTTTAGGATTTCCTCAAATTATAGTTATTTTAAGTTATTTTCAGTTATAATAGCAAGAGAGAAAAAAGTACACTGAGCTCAGAATTTTTTTTTTCATGTCATGATAAGTGAGGAATGAATAAAGAACAGAGTTTTTTATTCTTTAATTAAGGTCTTTAGTCTTTACGGGGAGATGCTTGCTTTGTTGCAGTACTTCTGATTCTACACAATGGAAGAAAATGACAGATGACAGCTGTTTATATTGCAGTAATGTCTAGAGGCAAAAAAAATTATAATCCAAACAGGCAAACAGTTAGAAAAAAATTAAGATCATTATCAAAGGAAAAGAGCAAGTGACTTGTTCATATCCATGGCCATACAGAAAGATTGTGAAGGATCCAGAAATAGAATTCAGGTTTTCTCTACCTCCATAATTACAGCTGTAACAAATTTTGCAGGAACAGGAACAGATTTTTTTTTTTAATTTCAGTTATTTGTATCTAAGAACTAGAATGCCTCAAATAAGAGGAGAGATTGTGCCTCAAATCCAGTGGGAAAATAGGAAACTATAATGGTCTTACATAATTTTCACAGATGTAATCACGGACTTGCCTTTCTGCTACTGACTATTAATGAGGCTATGATTTTACTTGTAATAATGAAGTTTAATTCCAGAAAATCAAACGACTGATGGTTCATTTTTCCAGCACTAAATCTTTTTTCTATATCCAGATTTACCCCTCACCACGATTAAAACTTAGGATGCTTTTGTGAACACTGTTCTTTTTTCATTTTTAGTATGGTTTAGAGCCACCCTACCAATTACTCTTTCAAATGATTTTTAATTATCCTTCAAAATATTTGAAAGCTTCCAGCTCAGAAATTATCTTCAGTCTCTAAACTTTCTATTTTACTCCTGTTTTGAATAAAATACTCCAAGAACATAGTTGCTGCTTCTTCCTATCCTAAGTACAACATTAAAAACATACAGTAATCTCTATGCATTTTTCAATAGGTTTTGAGATCTGTTGCTTTACATATGGAGGCCTTTCAGTCAAGTCTACTTTTCATGTTAATTCTAGACTTTTCAATGCAAACTAGAGCTTCTGTTACATTTGGTATTGTTCCAAATGCAGCTCATAGCTACATCTTGGACTATCTTTTAATTTGTGTGTGTGGTCTCAGGAAGTCTGTTGACAAAGGAATCCAGATGTTTTTAGTAGTTCCTACTGGCTCAAGCCCTCCCACAGATTATGTATTCAAATTAGTTTTATGTTAACATATAGACGCAATCTGATGAAGCCCTGTCCTCATGATTATACTATGATTGCTTCATAGCTATGCATATTTTAAGATCTAAAACCACTCCCAAATTAGTTACTTTCAGATTTCCATCTTACATTATTCAGTGGAAGATATCCTCATTTCAAAATCCCATCTAATTTTTCCTCCTTTTCCTAAGCCAGAGTGTTGCTTCCCTTCAGTTCATTCATTGTTACATCTACTTTATGGGCAGTTGAACACAGAGCAAATAGCTTCAAGTAGCCATTGCTCAAGTTATACTAATATGAACCTCTTTCAATGCTAATAAATCCAGCTAGGAGGAATAGGCTAGCAGTAGTGCAAGGAAACAATCAGAGCAGTACCAAATACCAATAAAGACTGGGAGATGAATGAAAGCAGAGCAGCCTTGAGGAGAAGGACTTGGGAGTACTGGTGGATGAAAAACTGGGCATGAGCTGGCAATATGTGCTTGCAGCCCAGAAAGACAATTGTATCCTGGGCTGCATCAAGTAAGTGTGGCCAGCAGGTCTAGGGAAGTCATTCTTCCCCTCTGCTCTGCTCTTGTGATACTCCACTTGCAGTACTGCATCCAGCTCTGGGACTTACAGCATAAGAAAGACATGGACTTCTTAGAGCAGGTCCAGAAGAGGCTGCAGAAATGGTCAGAGCCATGGAATACCTCTGCTATGAAGAAAGGCCGAGAGAATTGATCTTGTTCAGCCTGGAAAAGAGAAGGGTCTAGAGAGACCTTATTGTGGCCTTTCAATAAATAAAGAGGGCTTATAAGAAAGAATGAGAGAGACTTTTTACCAAGGCCTGTAGTGACAGAACAAAGGGCAATATTTTTAAACTGAAAGAGGGTAGATTTAGACTGGACGTAGGGAGACCATTTTTATGATGAGGGTGGTGAGACACTGGAACAGGTTGCCAAGAGAAGTTGTGGATGCCCCATCATTGGAAGTGTTCAAGGTCACGTTGGACAAGACTTTGAGCAACTTGTTCTATTGGAATGTCCCTGTCCACGATGGAGGGTTGGACTGGATGGTCTTTGTAGTTCCCTTCCAACCTTAACCATTCTATGACTGTGTAGTTGTGCATGTGGCACTATCAGGCTCTTATTTTACCTGTCTCTATAGAAGTAGAGAGGGGCATCTTCTTTCAGCTTGTCCAGTTTTATGACACTTTCTCAGTTTTTCTTCACACAAAAATAGATGATTAATTTACAGTAAGCTTGGTTGTTATTTTTCTCAAGTCTTAAAGTGGCATATTAATGTAACTGTCACTTAAGCATCTAGATAGGCTTTTTATAATTTCATAATTGTTTTTATAATTACACTTTAATATACATCTGGAAAAGTCCACCTAAAATTCTACTGAATTTATAGATATTGTGCATCCCAAGATGAGTTTTGCACTCATCTAACCCTACAAACACAAGTACACACATACAAAGACACATAAAATACGAGTGGCTTCAAGAAGTACATGTGAGTTTGTTTGTGGGCTTTTTGTTTGGTTGTGTTGTGTTGGAGTTTTTTGGTTTGGTTGTTGCTGTGGGGGTTTTTTTGTTTTGTTTTTTTTTTTTTGTGGTGGCTTTTCCCTGACATCTCTGATTCCTTTCGTTCTGCTTTTGTCACCATTAATTAATTTGACTGGTATTATTTCCTTTGTCGCTGCTGTGCTATGGATCATTATTTAGTAAAAACTCTGAAAGCTTGTCTCTGATTTGAACCTCTTCAAATAAATAGCTGGTACTACAAAGCAGTTTGATTCCTATTTCAATGGAATGGTCATGATTATAGCTGCCAGAAAATTGTAGGTACGTCATCTTAAAATATTTTTCCGATAACCATTCTTAGATGTGTGTGATGGAAATGTTTTATACTAGAAAAACTTTGCTACGAGAATTAAAATAGTACAACATTATCGTAGTTAAAGCTACAAAACTTTGTAAATAAATTCATAACAGGCTAACTGAAATATCCTCTGACATATTAAATATTTTAATGTCAAAATATTGTTTAGTCTGGAATATCATGTAATTCATGGCAGTTTTGTTCTATGAGGAATGATTGGTTTATATCATTTAATATACGGGCTTCATTCCTCTACTTCTCATGATACAAAGACTATCTAGAATTTAAAAGTGACATGCGTTATTGTTTTTTAAAATACAGAGTACCAGCCTTAAGAAGGGCAGAGGGAGTGGGAAAGAGCTGCAGAATGGCGGCACAAGGGCTGGAGGATCTGCAAAGCTTCTCCTTAAATGTGATTAACAGGGTAGAACAAGCTATTTTACTTCCATAGATCAATGTAGATTCAGTTTAGATTGTTATTGATCTCAGCAGCATAATCCTAGAATCAATCTCCCAGTTCATCCCGTCCCTTTCCTATTATATAGCCACCATAAAGGAATCTCACACCAAGCTAGATTTCTTTAGTTCCCCCATCCACTTCTAAGCTGAAAGCAATTTTAGCATATGAAAACCACATTTCCATAAATATTTCATAGCTAATTAATAACCTTTCTGTGTATGTGAACAGGGGATTATTAGCAAAGGCATCCCTCTAGGTAGAGGCTTTTCTGTCCTTTATATACATTTAGAAAAGTGTCATAGTCCTTTACTGCACAGCATGCTTGCCTTGTTTTCACCATGGGCCACACAGTTAGCTCAGAACTTCAGATCAATTTTAAAGTATCTGGCTTGGGTGGAGCCAGCTGTGAAATTGTAAGATGTGAACTCAGAACAGCTGCACTGCTCCTGTTTATCATCTTTTCAAGTAGGATTTACAGCTGTCAGAGAGAGTCTCACTGACATACCTGCAACATGAGTCATAGTAAAATAATTTCAAGCATGTTTATTTGAGTGATGGTTATAGCACTGCTTTAATTTTGTGAAGCTGAATAAACTAAAAACATTCATTCTTCTAGTCACTCTGCCCTTCTGGTGATGTACAGTTGGTAGTTTTACCCTGATTCCCAGAAGAAAAGTGTATTCCCATAAAGACCATTATCAAATTTAGTAGCAATTAATGATCTGGTTATGGTTCACAGCACAGAAACAAAATACTTGGAGTCTTATTTGTCCTTCCCAAGAGGTGATCCCACAAGATCAAGAGTAGGACATTTTAGAGATGCCTGTAAGTGCATCTGGTGTTGATGTTTCTATCTTACAGATTTATACTGGACTCAGCCTCCAAAAGAGGGAAAAATAGGTAATTGGTATTTCATTGCCTATATACTTCTTGTTAAATTCTCTTCATTTTTTTACTTAGCATCTGCCTTGCTGAGTACTCATCATCTGCTACTGAGCCATCTGATGTACAACAGATGTTAAGCGTTTAGTGAGGCAGAGAAGGAGGTAAAAGTGTCATATCATGATTAAATACTTGCTACAGCTATTATACAGGGTGACCATACTGCTTTGTTCTTACATTTAATCTTACCGTGTATTGAACAAGAGTAAGCACATGTTTTGGATTAAACTTGCAACTGCTGTTGTTCAAATAAATTAATTTATTTTACGTAAAGTTATTTCATAGCAAAAAAAGATACTGCAAAATATTTTAAATACACTGTCAAATTAAGAATTAGGGAGCATTTCATAAAGAGGTAATGCAGTGCAACTTCATGTAGAATTATTTCACCTACCAAAGCACTTTAGATTTATATTTCTCATTAAGATGATTCTCATCAGAAACTTGGTTAATGTTAACTGATACATTAAGTTCCATGGGATTATCCTATTTTTTATCATGCTTGTGTAAGTGTGAGATTATATGGCAGGCTTTCTTTACGCTGTAAGTATTCTAGTTGAAAGCATGGTAGCCAACTGTTTAGTGTATCCTATGCAACAAAAGGTTCACCTACAAAAGAGTCTTGTCATCCACCAACAGGAGCCTGATCTTCTTGTACAGCAGGAAAAAGGTTGAATGTAAGAAGGTGGAGCTGGAGCTGTCATTAAACCATAATAAATTAACAATCTCTTTCCCAGTAAATTTTAAGAATGCAGAAAATTTGTAGAATATCGTCACACACAACTAGATATATTCATATTGATGTATATGATCAGACTAATTAAATAAGGGTTGAGGAACCCATCTATCCAGATAAGAGACATGTTTCGTGTGACCAGAAACTGTTTGCAGCCAAAATGAGATTGAAACCTCAGAATAGTGGAGAGCCAGTTTAGGGGTCTTACCTAAAGGGTAGAAGTATGTGATTTGTATGGGTTATCTGTCTCAGTGTTCCACTCTGCATAAGTCAGAGTAGAAGCTAGATGGTCTACTTCCTACAAAGACAACAGGCATTCAACTAACAGGAGAATCAATAATATTTATGTTTTCATAGAAACTTGGTCCTAGACCTAACACTTCTTTTGTAACTTTGTGTTGCTTTTGAAAGGTTGATTTCAATGACTGAATATTTATAAACAAAAGAAATCTTATAAAAATTCTAAAGAATTTTCAGGGAGCTCTAATTCATTATATAATTTGATAAGAAGTATCCTATACTTATCAAGTGTTTTGTTTCATTAAATATGATATTACTTTATTTTACCGTAAAGTTGTGATTTCAAGTGTATGATTCACCAAAAATAGCTTTAGATTATAGCTTATTACATGATTTTGTATGATGGCAAAGGCATAGGTATTTCAGGCACCACATTTTTGACTTGAAGCTCATTGAAGTAAATAGAAAGATTCTTGCTGGTTTCACTAGTTTTGGAAGTCAGAAGTTCTATATCTCAGTATTTAGAAACTAACATATTAGGTCAGTAAATATAATTGTCTAAATCAAATAATAATGTTTGCAGTGTCATTGAATGATTGGGCAGCTCTTTCAACCCTCCATCAGAAGATAGTTGTCTTATTTATTAGCTTCTATAAACAAGAAGCAATTGCTAAAGATAAGCAGCCTTTGTTGCTAGTCCTCCATTAACACAATGAGAATATAAATGATTAAATAAAACTGATTACAGTTAAAAGAACACTGGGAATGTGTACAGGAGAACGTGGTAAGGAATGGAGGGAAGTACAAAGAATTTATTAGAGCTGAAGAGAAGAATAAAAGTATACTAAATTTTGAGCAAAGCCTCTTATTAACTTTAACCTGGAGTTGAGGAGTTTAAAGTCCGAGATTCAGATTCTATCTCTATCAAAGTAAACGGGAATTTTTTTAGTGACTTCTGTAGACTTCACATATCAATGCAACTTTGAAAAAGAATGGAATAGTAGGAAAATACAATGAAGTCTTATGACAGAGTTAACAAGCATTCTTTTTTTCTGGCATCAGACTGAGGAGTGGATCTAGAATATATCAAATGGTGAATAATGAAAGAAAGGAATTAGGAGTGGTATACTCAAGTTTGTATAGAACATGTCGACAACCAAGTACTAGTTCAGCCACTTACCTTAGAAAAGTAAGGGATAATTAGACCTAATATAGTAGAAAAAGGAAATCTAATGGAGAGCATTAAGCAATAACTCACACTGGCTGAATCTTATGTGAAGAAAATAATTACCTGCAATAAAAGTAAGCTTTTGTTTGTCTCACACTAAGTGCACTGAGTTTCAGAAAATGTTCCCACACTCTGCCATTGTCTGAAGGCAATGGCAAAATTATCTAAAAGAAAAAAGAAAACTAGATTCCTTTAAAATTTAAAAACATATTTAACCAATATTTTGATTTTCCTTAAACAGTTTTTCCTTTAAATGATGTTTTCAGAACTACATGGCATAACATAGGAGTAATTACTGAATTGGAATGTCAGTCATTTGTGTGAAGTTATCTGTCAACCTGTTGCTGAGGTCCTTGTGGAGGATATTATACATTTCAGTGGTCTTGATTGGTCTTGTATAACAAACTCAGGAAATGTAGCAAAATCTTGGATGGCTTATATATTATCCAGGAAGAGAGGTTCTTTTTCTCCCTAGGCATTAGAGATCTACTCAACTTCTATTGTCAACAGACGCTGAGGGAGGGCAGCACCTTAGAATACGAGGTTGTAGAAGTCCATAAAAATCTCTAAAGCAGTATAGTTATGTACTGATTTTAATATTTCTAATAATATTGTTTGTAATTCTCTTAAAATTTCTACCTACAGTTAAAATGGAAACAGAATCATAGAATCATTGAATAATTTAGGTTGCAATGGAGTTTTGCAAGTTATCTGCCCAAACCACAGTCACCTTTAAAGTCTGATCAGTGCCTTGGACCATCAAGTTTTCAACATCTCCAGTGATGGAGAGTCCCGATCTCACTCATTAACTTCGTATAGTGTTTTGCTAACCTCTTAGTTAAGAATTTTTTCTTTTCTCTAATCAAAATTGCTTTGCTACAATGTTTGTGCACTGTTTCTTGTACTTTTTCTGTACATCTTAGAAAAGTGTCTGGGACCATCTTTACATCCTTCCAGAAGATATCTGGAGACAGCATTTAGATCCACCTTTAGTCTTATGTTCTTCAGCCTAAACAAATTCCTTCAGGATCTCCTCATCTTATGTGCTGCCACCCTCTGAACATCTTGGTAGCACTTCACTGGACTTGCTCCAGTCTGTTGATAACTCTCTTGTACAGATGGTTTAAGTCCAGACCAAATATCCCAGATACCATTTTGCAAGTACCAAATGTGGGGGAATATTTGCTGCCATTGACTGTTTGCTCTACTAACACACTTGGTCATCTTCACCACAAGACAACAGCTCTAGCCCATGTTCAGCTGTTCAGCTCACATCTGCAAGAATCACATAGTCACAGAATGGTAGGGGTTGGAAGGGCCCTCTGGAGATCATCTAGTCCAACCCTCCTGCTAAAGCAGGTTGCACAGGAACGTATCCTGGCAGGTTTGGACTATCTCGAGAAGGAAACTCTACAGCCTCTCTGGGCAGCCTCTTCCAGTGCTCTTCACCCTCAGGAAAACTGATGGAACTTCCTGTGTTCCAGTTTGTGCCCATTGCCCCTTGTCCTGTTGCTGGGCACCACTGAAAAGAGCCTGGCCCCATCCTCTTGACACCTACCCTTCAGATATTTATAAGCATTGATGAGATCCCCTGTCAGTCTCCTCTTCTCCAGGCTAAACAGACCCAGCTCTCTCAGCCTTTCCTCATAAGAGAGATGCATCTGTCCCCTCCTCATCTTTGTTGCCGGACTCTCTGCAGTAGCCCCCTGTCTCTCTTGAACTGGGGAGCCCAGAACTGGACACAGTAGTCCAGATGTGGCCTCACCAGGGCAGAGTAGAGGGGGAGGATCACCTCCCTCGACCTGCTGGCCAAACTCTTCTTAATGCACCCTAGGATACCATTGGCCTTCCTGGCCGCAAGGGCACATTGCTGGCTCATGGTTAACCTCTAGTCCACCAGCACACCCAGGTCCTTCTCTGCAGCACTGCTTTCCAGCAGGTCAACCCCCAACCTGTACGGGTGCATGGGGTTATTCCTCCCCAAGTGCAGGACCCTACACTTGCCCTTATTGAACTTCATCAGGTTTCCCTCTGCCCAGCTCTCTAGCCTGTCCAGGTCACGCTGCATGGTATCATCAGCAAACTTGCTGAGGGTACACTCTGTCCCTTCATCCAGGTCATTGATGAATATGTTGAACAGGAGTGGACCCAGTATGGATCCCTGGGGAACACTGCCAGCCACAAGTCTCCAACTAGATTCTGCACCACTGATCACAATCCACTGAGCTCTGCCGTTCAGCAAGTTTTCAGTCCAGCTCACTGTGCACTCATGTAACACAAACTTCCTAAGCTTACCAATGAGGATGTTGTGGGAGACAGTGTCACAGCGGCCTTCCTGAAATCAAGGTAGGCAACATCTGCTGCGCTCCCCTGGTCTACCCAGCCAGTCATGCCATCATAGGCGGCTATCAGATTGGTCAAGCATGGTTTCCCCTTGGTGTATCCATGTTGACCACTTCTGATAGCTGCCTTCTCCTCCACATGCTTAGAGATGACATCCAGAATGAGATGATCCATCACCTTTCTAGGCATGGAAGTTAGGCTGACCAGCCTGTAGTTTCCTGGGTCCTCCTTCTTGCCCTTTTTGAAGATTGGAGTGACATTGACTTTCTTCCAGTCCTCAGGAATCTCTCCCCTTCTCCACAGCCTTTCAAAGATGACAGAGAAGAGTTTAGGAGTAATATTTGCCAGCAGTCCCAGCACTAGTGGGTGCATCCCATCAGGGCCCATGGATTTGTGTGTGTCCGTTTTGCCTAAGTGATCTCTAACTCAGTCCTCATCAACCAAGGGAAAGTCTTCCTTTCTCCAGACTTTCTCTCTTACCTCCAGCATGTGGGAATTCTGAGGGCTGGTCTTAGCAGTGAAGGTTGAAGTGAAGAAGGCATTTGGGTGCTTTCCTGTAAATCTGTTTTCCAGGGGGTATACCCACTCTCAATTGTTGCATAGGGTTTTTCTAGTTCTAGGTGCAAGACTTGGCATTTCTCCATCTTAGAAAAGATCTTGTTAGATAACAGCAAGGCAAATGACACTAAACACTTTAATAATTTCTGTTGCCAGATCTGCTTTCTCTGTCAGCAGTAGGCCTCTATTTTCCTTGGTCTAACTCTTACTGAAAACGTACATTTAGAAGTCCTTGTAATCACTCATATTGCTCATTCATTTCAAAACAAGATGAATTTTGAAATGTCATGTAATTTAATCACTGTATGTCTAGGTCATGTTTCTGTAGTCCTCCCAAGTAGCCTTTCCCAACTTTGAACTTAGGTAGACCTCCTAATATTTGAGCTCAGACAGGAGTTCCCTGTGCGTCCAAGTCAACCTGCTGCTGTGCTTGCTCAACTTCCTGCACACCCAAATGAACTACGCTGCTATAAGGACATCATTCTGCAAGGCCAACCACATCATCTGGGTTGTTTTATCTTATAGGGTAACCTCACCTGGTAGCCAACCTAGTAATTCCCTAAACAAGATAAAGGCTGCTCTCCTGAAGACCAAGATAACTATTCTGTTACTTGCCTCCCTCACTTCCTTTGGGATTTTTGATTTCACCATCCTGCAGCCAGTGCAGCCAAGGTTGCCATTAGGTTTCACATCATTGACCAGTTCTTCCTTATTTATGAGTAGCAACTCCAGTAGAACATCTTTCCTATTCAGCTCCTTCAACATCTGTATAAATATTTATCCAATGCATTTTATTGCTCTCCTAGATTATTTATGTTTTGTCATTTTACCCCATCACCAACATCGTTGCTGGGATAGTTCAAGTCCCCCATGAAGGTCAAGACCTTGGTCATCTTGATTCCTCAAGTTGGTTAAAGAAAGTTTCATCTACTTCCTTTTTTTGATCTTCTAGTCTGTAGCCGATTCTGACCACAGTCTCCCTATTGGTGGATCTCCTCGGATCCCAGCCCTTCAGATCCTGGAGAGTTCATTGCTCATTCAGTAGCAGGTTTAGTTTAAAGTATTTCTTTGTGTGAAGTGCAGCTATCCTTCCTGTCCAACTGTTCTCACTAAAGAGTCTCTATTCATCCATCACAAGCATGCCAGGTTAATCCCACCGCATCTCTGTGATCCCAATGAAGTCATAGCATTGCAACAGTATCCATGCCTTCTGCCTGTTTCCCACACTGTTTACATCTCTATCTAGGCACTTGAGATGGGTCCCAGTTGTACCACTTTCTGGTGGGAGGATTTTTCCCAGATGCTTTTTACCCTAGTCCCCATTTTAACTCCAGCCCCAGGCTGACATTACTGGAAGCCTTTCTCATAGGGTGACTGTTGCTTAAGATGTCACCTGTTATTTTCTGTTAGATCCTATCTCTCCCCAGCCACCATCCATCCTTGAAGAGGGTACAGTGGCTGTAAAAACTAAGCCCTCCCTATCTGACCTGCAGGAGGAATCTGATTCTAACCCAGCCTTTCCCCTTGACTGTGCAGTCCAGAATTGTAAATCATCTTTTATTTCTAGGAGAAAAAAAAGCTTTCAGAATGCCATTCTAGTGTGAATGTATCTAATTAAGGATGAGTGGCTTAAATAAAGTAGATATTCCTGGCATTTTACATACTTTCACTTAATTTACTTAATTTACTAGAATGAAAGCAATAAATTTACAAAGAGAAACTGTATTCCTTAATGATAACTTAAAAAAAAATTGTTAAGGCAGCTGATTTTATTTTTCACAAAAGCATTTGTTTGCAAAGTGATTAAAGACAAAGAAGTGTAAGTAGAACTTCTCAAAATCTCACTGGTTAAAATCAGATTAAAAAATCAAAATAAAGTAAAAAGTATTAGAAGGTTATTGTTTTGAACATTATTTGAAATCAGAATAAAACCTCCTTCCTTCTAAAGTTCCTGGTCTCCTTACAACCACTAATGATCAAGGATATAGTTGTTTTAATAAACTAAATACTACGTTATAAGCTGATAACTAAGTTTTAGAAAGAAAACTTACTTAGTTGTGCAGCTATAGAATTTCATGCAGACATTTAAATTGTTTCTATCCCTTAAGAAAAAAAGAAGGAAGGTAGGCTCTTTAAAAATAAGAACAACAAAAAAGTGATGTTAAAGATTTTGCTTCTGATAATAATGGGAACAGAAGATTAGATCATTAATAAGGAAAAAAAATATGTTTTAAAGACAGTGTGGCTGGAAGGCAATTTACCCTTATCAGTAAATTAATTTTGCTGGTTTACATAGGCTTATTCTGACAATAGAAAATTCTCGTCTTCCAACAGTGTCATCTTCCTTACCAAATCTCTCTCTATCACCTTCATGGACTGAGAGAATTCCTTCATTGCTTTCCCAGCTCCCTTTTCTTCATCAATCTGCAGTGAGGCCACAGTGTCCCTTTCTTTCTTTGTCTGGTGCACCCTGCATTCCAGATACTTGTTCCATCTAACAGTGCTCAGATGTATTCACAGGAGGAGTAAACTCCTTCTTTTGCCAAAAACTCTTCTAAAGAAAAAAATAATGTGCAGAACATTTGACTTATTTCGATGAGAAATAATAAGCAGAATAATAAACCTGTGTAATCTTACCTGTTGGATCTAAGAAGAAGAAAGGTTAGACAAAACATAACAGGGATCAACTTAAAACTGCAAATTATCTAGCTTATCTTATGTGATGGGTTAACCTAGGCTGGCTGCCAGATGCCTGCCCACCCACACAGCTGCTCTCTCACTCACTATGTTCAACAGGAGGGAAGGAGGAAATAAGATAAAAAAGCTTGTGGGTCGAGGTAAGAACATCAGACTGGAACCTGATGGGTCTGGTATGTGGCAGCTCCTGGTCTCTTCTCACAAAGGTCACTCCTGTGCCTGTCCCTCTGCTGTTAATACTCTGCCAGTGACAACTAACACACCTCAATAAAGCAATATTCAAAAATTCACTCATTAAAATCTATCAGAAAGTATGTAAAATTAGGCTCCAAAATTTCATAGCTGGTGTGTAGTTTAAAGCTAACCGTGCCAGAGATCCAAGCTAGGATAGCCTCCAACCCATAGAGAGAATTCTCGTCTGCTCGTCTGTACTAGCACAATGCCAAATCCAGGCTACCAATCTCTGCTGAAAAACTAATGTAGTCACATGGGTCTCTCTGGTTTTGTAGCTCAGGCACAGTTAGCTTTCTTCTGACTAGAATATATCATGTAAACATATGCTTATATACTACAAACTATGTAGCACAGTTGATGTTTTGTGTGAGCCAAGCAGATTTAGTCTGCTTGGTTGACACTCTGTGATGCACAGAAAATGTCTACAGTAAGTCTTCAAATGCTTATCCTCTACTGAGATGAATTCAAAACCACAGCTGTAAACTCAGAGTTGGTCTATGCTAAATGAGGTATTCTGGAAATGTACACCTGAGATATAACAAAACTTTTCAAAGGTATGGACTTCTGTTCACAAGAGAAGTGGAAAAGGATGCTAAAATTTACATTTGCAAACCTGATCAATATCAACTGCTGAACATGCTTAAACTTGATACAATTAGACGTGTGATACCAACTGGTGGTAATAGTACAAGCAGAAAACTCGGGAGATTAAAAAGCAAATGACGTATTCTTGAAACCTGCCCAGTTATCTGTCCAAGGTAACAAATCAAAATAAAGCAACAACTTTATGAAGGCTATTGCAAAGCAGATGACATAATCCAAAGATCTAAAGGAAAGTAAAAAAGCTAGACTTTTATATCTTATATCCAGCAGTTTTTAGAACTCAGTATCAGTTCTTAAATAAGCACAGAGGGTCATAAAAAATTAGGAAAAAGCTGTAACGAGAGATCTTTGAAAGGTTTAACTCCTCTGTACAAGGATCTTCTCTTTTTTGATTGCTGTGATGCATCATAAGGCTGGTAACAATAAGATAAACCATGTGAAACACAGCCTGGCTGCAAAGTTTATCCCATAATGGGAAACAGGATCATAACACAGCTGAATTGCAGTTCCCATGAGCTTCCAGAGCAAGTTCAGTAAGTACAGATTACTGTGAAAACAACCCAAAGTACACAGGAATTTCCCATTCCACCTGGGAGAGCAATAGGTTTAATGTTCTACTCAGTTTTGGAGTAACTTTTATATTGTTACATTGACCTTGCTTGTAGAATGGACATTATGATTTTTAATCAGGACATGAAGGAATAAACTTGCCAAAATATTTTTGCTTAGTGCTGACTTTCAAATAAGCACAAAGAAGAATGATGTTTAGACATTCATGTCATAGAAGTTATATTTATTTATACTTCTAGAAAATACTAATAGGCTATATGTATATTTAAAAAAACAACCCAAACCAAGCAGATTCCTGCCCTCAACTAAAAAAAAAAGAAAGGAAAACAAAAAGATTAAACAAAGTCACTAGAGTATACAATGATGCAGTTTTACTGATTTTTATTTTCCTACTTCTAAAGAATCAGCTTTTGAGATGCCATGGATTTTTAGTTTGAGCATTTAATAGCATATTATAAATTTAAGATTTCTGAACTATTCAATACTTGAGACAAACTCAGATGTGACTTTAAAAGTAAGTCAGCAGTAAATAAGGCTCTAGCATCGTCTCTTTGAAACAAGGCAATGAAAAGGGAAGAAACCATGCAACCATTGTCATTCATGTGGCAACAATAGATCTGACTCTGCAGCAGCCAAGATAAGTTATTTAAACTGTGTATTGCTAGGATTAATAAGAACTGAAAAATATAAATAAAGAAGATAATTTTTCTCTTGAATATTTTCCATGTTCCCATTGTCTTTCTTTTAGTGACTGTGCCTCATTGGCCTAAACTGTTGATTTCAGTATCTCTTCTCCTACTGTGATGTAGGACATTAACAGTTGCTTCTAGCAAAACTAAAATGAGATGACAAGAACAATGAGATGACAAGAGTGATCTTTTAATTTCATCTTCAAAGATGAAAAGTAAACACAGCATGCTCATGCATGGATTCCAGTAGGGATATTGTGCTAGAACTCATCTGAAGAATTAAGACTGAATCTACTTTAGTGGGGCGTGGGGTCCTATTTGATATTCTAGGAAAGCATTTTGGCTCACTGACTATAAATGAAAGCAGCTCCAGCCACTAACAAGAAATCTTGCAAGCTTACAAAAATCTTCATAATGAAATAGAGAGATTGTACAGTTACACACACTTAGATACATACAAAGCACCTTCTTAATCAAGTATTATGAGAAAAAATAATCTCAACTGCATAGGATTTCAAGATGTTGATTTGAAGACGATTACAGAAAAATGGCTTTTTGTCAGGCTTGCTTGACAGGGATACAGAGAGTGCAAATACATGAACCAAATGTTCCTGTTTTGCCTGTGACTTTATAAGGAAACTTTTGTGATTTTGTGTTGTTAAAGCCGATTTATACATGTATTTATTTGACAGCAGTTGCTGTCATCTGATTTTAGTGCCTTAATCTACTACTAAAACCAGCTTTATTTTCCTGTTTCTGATAAAAAAGAGCAAGGTTGTATTTTTTGTCTGCAGGTCTCTTTTTGTGTTAAAATAAGTTATTTTAACATTGCAGATCGTCCAATTATTGGCTCAACCGCATCCAGTCCTTTCTCTACTGCAATGAAAATGGCCTCCTGGGAAGCTTTTCTGAAGAGACTCACACATGCACCTGCCCTAATGACCAGGTTGCCTGCCATGGCTTCCTTCCCTGCACGGTTGGAGACGGCTCTGCGTGCTTGAGCTGCGCTCCTGACAATCGCACCCGCTGTGGGAGCTGCAATGCTGGCTACATGCTGAACCAAGGGCTTTGCAAGCCTGAAGTGGCAGAATCGACAGAGCACTACATTGGGTTCGAGACTGACCTTCAGGACCTGGAAATGAAGTATTTATTGCAGAAGACAGACCGGAGGATTGAGGTCCATGCCATTTTCATCAGCAATGACATGCGCCTCAACAGCTGGTTTGATCCTTCTTGGCGCAAGCGGATGCTTCTTACTCTTAAGAGTAACAAGTACAAGTCTAGCCTGGTCCATATGATACTGGGCCTCTCTCTTCAAATTTGCCTAACTAAAAACAGCACCTTAGAGCCCGTTCTTGCTGTTTATGTCAACCCTTTTGGGGGCAGCCACTCTGAGAGCTGGTTTATGCCTGTGAATGAAAATAATTTCCCAGACTGGGAGCGGACTAAACTGGACTTACCCCTTCAGTGTTATAACTGGACACTGACTCTGGGAAACAAGTGGAAGACATTTTTTGAAACTGTACATATCTATTTGAGGAGTCGAATAAAGTCAAACGGTCCAAATGGCAATGAGAGCATCTACTATGAACCCCTGGAATTTATTGATCCCTCAAGAAATCTGGGCTACATGAAAATCAATAACATCCAAGTGTTTGGCTACAGCATGCACTTCGATCCAGAAGCAATTCGAGATTTGATTTTGCAGCTGGACTACCCCTATACTCAGGGATCACAGGACTCAGCACTTTTGCAGTTGTTAGAGATACGGGATCGTGTAAATAAACTCTCTCCACCTGGTCAACGTCGTCTAGATCTCTTCTCTTGCTTGCTCCGTCATAGACTCAAACTGTCTACCAGTGAAGTGGTGAGGATTCAATCTGCTTTGCAGGCCTTTAATGCCAAATTGCCAAACACAGTGGATTATGACACAACCAAATTATGTAGTTAACCATAAATGTGAAGCACAACACAAAACCTTGAAGGAGTTTTTACAGTGCTTTTGTGGAACAGTTTATGTTTGGAAGAGTAAATTTAAATTGTCTTTTCAGTATCTGTCTTATATCAGTTATACTGTTGGATGGCAATTTACACACATGAACTTGCTGACAATGAGTATATTATACCTGCAGTTTTGGTTTATGAATGAAATAAATACTGACACCAGTCTAGAAGACATTCTACTTTTTACAATAAATTTCATTTGTAATTTTATATGTTCCGTGGCAATGCTTTTGTGCATTACATCCTCTAGAGGGAACATAGAAGGATACCAATAAAATTTTGTAGCTGAACAGTTATTAAAAAGAAATGCTGTGGTATTCTTTTTTCTTACACAAAAGTAGTAACCTTGATACACTTTTGTGTGTGTTCAACACAGAAAGTGTAGGTAAAGGGAAAATAACTCAATATTTTAACAGAAACTGTTAAAAAGTCAAAGCCATAGAATATTTTACTCTAGGTTGTGGATCTAAATGTTCATGCTGAGCTGAAGTGACAACTGTAGTGATGCTTTACTTGCTACACCTGAGACTTTCCTAATGTGTGCCCTTTTGAAGGTGCTTAACATACAGATATACAGACTCCCAGAGTAGTAATATTGAGCGTTTTAGGATGGACAGGAGATTAGTATTGTGAGATGCACAGCTATGGAAAGTTGCATTAGCTCAACAGCAGACAGGTGAGAGGTTGTCTTTGCTACTGATATTACTCATGTTATGAAAGAAACAACGTTTTCCAGCCAAAGCACTTTCTGAAAGTCTCCATAATCCTTTGCTTTGCATATTTATAAAAAGAATTCAGCACATGTATACATTATCTCCCAAATACACACACTATAATATTTATCTAGAATTATCTCTTTTGAACTATTTACATAAATACCATCCATGTTGATCAGATTCAAATTAACTTAAAAAAAATTCCCTAACAATGCAACAGTCTAGTATGTGGAGTTTTTGGCATTGGTACAGAAAATATTCCTTCAGTGCAAGATTTTTAAGTTTTTAAATATACACCCTTTTACAGATACATGACAGTTATTGAAATCTAGTTTATAAAACTGACAGCGCAAATAAGTATGTCATTATCAATTAATGAAATTAATGAAATGTGCATGACTGTGGATCAGAATTAGATTCATTGGTATTTAATGCACTCAAGTAGAAAAAAAATATACCTTAAGATAGCAGAACTTGGGACTCTAAACAAGGTTTTGCTGCCTCTTGCAAGAGAATAGTACAAATGGCTGGGCTGTCAGAAGTCCTTGTTAGTAAATACAGGGCAAAGTGAAGGAAATAATTGATACAAGATCTTACAGTAGCACCTCCTTGTTAAGTCTGGATCTGTCATTGATGTAAAAGCCAACTTGTTTTTTAAATGGGAAAGAATTACATACAAAACTACCATTTTATGTGCAAGCGCAGAAAGAAAAAACACATTTAATTCATATCCAGTTTTAATTCAACTAGACATCAATTAGTCAATTAAATCCAATTTCATTAATTTCAATTATTTGTAGTATGATTTAATTCACAATTGTAGCCTAAACTGAATTTAAGCTACACCTCTCACTTTGTTTCTAGCTAGACCACAGTAGCACAAGAAATGCAATGCTGCATAATTGTATGTAAGCAGAATAAAACATAAGGCCAGAAACACTTCAGAAAGCCTAAAGGAGAATCTTCTTTTCTTTAGTGATTCCTGTCTGTCCTGATTTCACCAAGTATGCATAAGGATCACTATTTCACCACCACACGTTCAGGTAATTCCTCAGAACTTCTACACTAGGAAGTCCCGCAGAACTAAAATTAGCCTTTTTTTCTTGTAATCAACCTCTAGATAAAATCCTGTTCGTTTTCTACTTACAGCTTTCTTTTGCTGATAAATAATGTATCTCAGTCCCTCTTTGTGTCAAAATTTTGGCTTGCTCTTGCATTGTTAAAACCTTCTCAGTTAAGCATCTCGCTATTCCTGTTTTCATCTCCAAGTCTTTCCTTTGGTGTGTCTTTGGCAACTATAATAAATTGTAGAATTAGATAGTTTAATTTTACTAGTCAGTACCTTCTGTAGTCCTTTTAAATAAACAAAAGACTATGATGTTTAAAGCAAAAAGCAAAAAAAATCCTCTTCTGTTTATAGAAAGTAGAAGTTACAATAGAAATGTGGGGCAATGAAAAAGTGTTTGCTTATGTTATTCCTTCACTAGGGAAAAATATTAATATGTCGGTAAATTATCTCCTTCCTAAAATAGTTCCGACAGGACTATGTTTTCTTTCTGAGTTGGATTTGGGTTTTATTTTTTCTTTTAAAATATCTTTCTCTACCAAGACAGAAAGTTCTTTGCAATGCCTAAATATGTAGGCAATAGAATGTACAAATAAGAAGCTAAAGAGGTTTCAGTAAGACATCATTTAAATATTATACAACACATTAAGTGTATTTGATTGGACTAGTGTCCAAACTAGTGACCTCTGTCATTACTGTATAATTCTGCCAAATTAAAAGTACAATATAAATTACTTAGCCTACTAGTCATGGGCTAGTTTTAGATTTTGGAACCTGTGGGACCTTGGAATAGAGAGAGTTTCTCTTTTACCAAAACTGAATTCCATAAAAATAAATATAAAAGGGGAAAAAAGTGAATAATGAAAAAAAATAAGTCACAGGATTTGTCTGGTTCTCAAGTTATAAACAGGAGCCAACAATATTTCCCTTTTGATATTTTCCAATTGAAATTTCTCTATGTTCTCAAAAAGAACTTTGGGGTGTGTAAAAAAAGAAGACACTAAGTCAAAACAGTCAAGGACTTGATCCGTAAGAAAATTTTGTAATAAGGTATGAACACACTTGTGCGGAAGAAACAACTGTGACTACACCTATGTACATTCATTTTCATCTGGACACTGCAGGTAATATTTCTTCTACTTAGCGTATACTGTACACTGGATCCTGGGTCCCTGACTCTATTTTATTTTGCTGTCCATTTCCCTTTACATTGACCTATGCTGTTATTACCTGCCATTATAAACTGAAAAAAAATCCAAGGAAATTATAGTAATATACAGAACTGTATCATGACAACCTAAAGTAGTATTCAGAACAAACTTTAGTGACTATAGTTATAATAACCAGGTAGACATTACTTATAACATAATAAATAATAAACTTCCTTAAGTGAAGGCAACTTATCTGATACAAAACTCTTATAGCACTGTTTTCCAAGCAAATACAATTCAGATGGTGTCTGAAGGCTGGAAGCCAAAGTAACATCTAGAAGTTCTATTGCAGGAACAAATTGTAATAAGGATGCGCTACGTTATCACTGTCTGGAAATTAGAATTAGGGTTGCCAGAGTGATCTAAACCTCTGGGTGATATTCAGAATACACAGTCTGAATTAAATCATATTAAAAAAATCATGAAGATGAACAAACTTTCATTTCTTACTGAAAAGATAAGAAGCAGAAATAAAACGTGTTTAAATTCTAGTGGTTGAAGTTGAGGACAGGTGTAGTTGCATTTCAGAGAGTTTCTTCCTTTGCTACAGGGGAGCTATGCCTGTACAAATGCTTGGTGGAACAGCCTTTGTTTCCAAAAGTATGCATATGCTGGCTGTGTTTATTGTGAAAGTGTTTATTCAGCAGATACTTCAAGATTATAATAGAGGCAAAAGCTAAGTGAAGTCAGTTTTTCCCAGGCTGAGTAAGCAGCCAGGCAGTTTGAGCAGGAGAGAGGACAGAGACATGAAGGAAGGTGCTACAATTGTCAAAAGGTCATTTGCTTGAAAATACAGCACATATTCCAGGTACAAAGCAAAATATAGCAGTGCACAAAGGAAGAAAACTGATCAATACCCACATTGCTACTCTATTGAGCTACATCTGAACTGTGAGTCTTGCATGGCAATACAGCTGCAACAGCAAATAGGTAAATGTGATATGGTAAAAGATCAGTCTTTTACGATCCAGTAGCTAGTTTCTTTGACAGGTAGATGACAGAATCTGAACTATAGCTTGTGCTAGCACAGTCACCCTTATGAATAGTAGCATGTTCTAGATGGTACAACAGGGGGTCCAGCCAAGGTAGCTAAAGTGCAAACAGGAAGCCAGGAAAACGTGGAGAGAGGGAAGGAACCAGGATGTCATTTTACTAGGCCTCTAAACAAGTGGAAGAGAGCCCCTATGTCCCAGTGTAGTTAAAACAAAGGATCAAGATCACTTGGGTGTGCTAGGAATTTGTTAACAAGAAATGTCATGGCTCCTTTTTCATGAGAATCAGTGACATGAGAGACCTTGACACCACAGTCAGTATGGTGCTATTACTGCCATAGGTACTTGACTGAGACTTACAGCACAGGCAGTTTGGAGGACTGCATGACAGACTTTGGATCTATTCACTCAGCCTCATATTTTAAGCAACAAATATATTCTAGAAGTAGTATAGTAATTTAATATTCTTCTGCATACAGATTTCACTTAAGAAGCAACCCACAACCCTGGGGCACAGTGTATATAGTGTCAACTTATCTACATGACAGAGTGCATGGATTTCTGAGACTTTCTACATTCACAAATTTGGCAAAGGGCCACACCACAGACTACACTGCTTTGGGAGCAAGTGCATGTGGAGGAGTAGACGTCAAAATTTCTTTCTCTCCTCATCAAAACAGCAACATTAAGGTGTGAATTATTAATAAAGAAACTTAATAAAGAAACAGTTTTACCTCCCAGAAATGGTGAAAGTTTTTCCTTCCCTACAGGTTTTTTCTTGGATGGTAATTTTATGATATGTTGTAGTCCATCATATCTGTATACGCAAGAAATGCAGCTAAATGAAAACAATAGCTGGTGCAGGGTTGTCTGCTCTCTGGACACAGACGCACTAGTTATTGTACATTTGCCTATGATCTCCTCTTCAACACACAGCAAACAGAAAAGAGGGTAAAACCACCTGGGAGGCAGAGATAGTTTTGCTCTGAAAACAACGCTCCCCTGAAAGGATCTAATCCAAAGTGTGATGACCTTTCAAACATGTTAAAAGAGCTTTTGCTTTTTTTAAAAAAGGCTTTTTGTAATTTCTCTGCTGACAGGAAAGAGGAAAGAGAAGAAGAGGATTAAAACAAAGCTAGATATGTGCATATCAAGCTATGACATTTCTGTGGGGGAAGGGGCATTTAGATACAATAGGGATAAATGCAAAAGAAGACAAAAATTACAAAGATTAGATACACTTAACATGAATGTGATAGAAGAAAATTGACCATAATTAATATTGAACACAAAAAAAGTTGACTGACTTCTTTCCCTCTCCCACAGTGGGGAAGAAACTTTAGGCATCAAATGTGCATAAAAGAAAAAAAGATAATTAATATTGTCAATGTGTAGATCTTTTTTGTGTCCTTTTTATTGAGCCTCCCCCTCTTCAGTTATTCAGTATATCAGTTATATATTAGGACATAAGTCCTTTGACTACAAAGTTCAGGGATTGCAACATGAGAGAAAATTATTGTCATGTGAGTTAAGTTTCCAAATAATTTTGAATAACTATATTCTTGCATATAATTATAAATTTTCCAAGTAAGTCCTTCCTCATCACTGAACCAAAAAAAAAAAACCCAACCCCAAAATAATAAAATGTAGTTAAGATTAATTTCCAGAAGGAGATTACAGGTGATATATGATGTTTACAACTTGGTCAATTAATAAAACTAATTCAACCAGTTCTCTTTGCAGAAGCTGAAAGCAGATCATAGTTTTTCTAACAGTGTAACAAATTTATCACATCATTTAGTAACAATGTAAATTGCTTTGATGCATATAAGTGTGTGTTTAAAAGATACACCATAGATTAGACAGTAATTCTACAGTGTATCAGTGATCTGAAAAGTTTTCTTCTTTTTAAACTGGTTTTGAACCACTGACCTTCTATGAATTTAATTCTTCTATTGATTAAGATTTCACTACCAACAGCAGTATTTCTTGAGGGGACAAGTTTGACAGCATCCGATACAAAAGTTCTTGTTTAACAGCAGGACATCAGATAGCATCATAGCTATCTTTTATATTTGGATCTATAAAGTTAAAAGATGGAGCTTCTAAGCATTTTAAAATGCTGACTTGTCAACACAAAATAGAAAATGGAAATTCTTAGTTAAAAATTTTATCTGGACCACTGAAGACATTAAAGTCTCTAAACGAGATGAATTTAGTTATAAACATGGAAAACTACCAAGTATTTATTTTTGTGTATTATTTCTCAGTCTTAACAGCTTAAGAGAGCAAAATGAACAAACACAACCAAATTAGATTGAAAATATCAATGTTATTTCTAAAAATTCTTAGGTTAAATGGAATATATTGATGACAAATTTTTTCCTTTATCAGAAAAAAACAATGTAATCCATTTCATATTCTCTTATTAGAATAAATTGGAGTAATTCTATCACTTCAGTTTATCACAGATATATTTGAATTTTTTAATGGGATTATTTATTAAAGTAGCTAGATTATACACAGACACACACACACACTTGTTCACTGAACTTGCTTAGTTACTTTTTTCTTTAAGAGGCAACTTCCAGTGTCTATGACAAAGCTGGGAAAAGCTACTATATAAAGAGCTCAGATACACTGAGCAGTAATCCCCCTGCAAGTCCACATATTTGACTTTAAGGTTAATACATGTCATTTCCACCTAAGCACTCTAGGAACAAGCAACTCATGAGAAGCTGAAGTTGCTTTGTAAGCAAGCCCTTCATCACACTTATATAATTTAACATGTTTCAGACCACTGAAGCCATCCGTACTTACATGGAGGCATTAATATGATAAAATCTGAGGCATCTAATATAAAGACTTTAAGATAGAAGCATAGGTTGCTTCTGTTTGTAATAAAGCTCTGAAGGGAAATTAAGACATCTCAATAGCCTACACCTGCCCATCAACTATCCAAAGATCCCAGGCTCCTAACCCAGATTAGATATATAATGTTGGACAATATGAATAATCAAGCCACAGACAAAAATGGGCAGAATTCCTAAGGCTATTATTTATGCCATCTCTGTTGAGCCTAGCACCATTCCCTAGGAAATTCTGCAATATAATTAGGAGACTAGGGGTGGGGGGGAAGAAAAAGAAAAAAAAGGAAAAGAAAGCAGTCATAAAAATAAAAGAAAGCAGTTATAAAAGAAAGCAGTTATAAAAAAATCCAGTAAGAAGTCATTAAGGGCCACATTTAGCCACTGCATAGTCATAGAGGAAGCTGTCTTAGTCAATGCACTGAAATTCAGTAAGGCATGATGTAGTTTAATGTGAAGACTACTGCAGAATCAGGCCTTAAGGAAATATTTTTAAAATATTAGGAGAAAATGTAAAATCTTCTTATGAAATACGATGTTTGGATTTATAACTGAGTTTCCCCTGGTAAGTGCTGGGAAATTTCCCTAAACCAAATTAGACTCAGGGAGCTCAGCCTGTGTCATAAATCACTAGTCTGAACTAAGCATGCTTCAAGTGATGCATGTCCAAATCAGGAAGCATGAGGATAAAGTTGATGACATGAAATGAGCCTGTTAGACCTGGATAAAACTGTGAATAGGCATTTTTTATACCTTGCCTAGACAACAGCAAATGAGGCTTCTTTTTGTAAAATATGGGATGAAGCATCCACATGTGCAAACTATATTGGTACAGCTGTACTTGATCTAACTCAAGAGCTTATTGCACATTCACAGTAATGACAAAATGTTCTGCTCAAACAATTTTGAAGGTTACTCCAAAATCTGAATCTGAAAATGCTCAAATAAGTATCAGGTCCTGCATATCTGCTTCTTCAATGTCTGGGCTAGCAGGCAGGTGGCAACTAGAGAACAGGTAAAATGCTACGAATTGAGCCTTCATCTCAAGAAGTTTATTGCTGGGGTAAGAATAAGATCTATCTCCTTAAAAAAGTATCATAAACTCACAATATAAAGCTACACTATATGACTATGCAAGATTTCATATACAATCAATTAGATACAGTGGAAGGCATCTGTGCCCAGCTTTTACTTGCTGGGAAAGAAGCAGTGACACTCACTGTGTAATTGAACCTCACTTGAGAGGTGTTTGTGGTGTTCACAGTCTTGCAAGAAAGGACCTGCTGGTTGGGGAAGGCACCTGTGCCTGGCTCCTGATCAGTATTTAACTGGCACTTAGGGAGCACGGTGACCTGGAATCCTGCAAATAAGGGCTGCCAACAGAGATGTAGCAGTTTGCATGCCAGTTTGGGGTGAGGGACATGGAACGTCCCAGGATGATGCTTGAGCATAGGAAAGTCTGTGGTGGTGTTCTGGCAGAAAAACTGGTGATCATTTCAGATGGTGGTGATGCAACACAGGATGCTGACCTTGTAGTAACTCCCTGGACTGTTCTTAGTATATCAGAGGTATCAATCCAGACAGAGCTACTGAGGGGAGATGTGGTTATTCATTCAGGTTATGGGCTGCAGCAAGTGTCTGGTTCTTTCCCAGGAACTGAGATAGGGGGACACCTTATCTGAGGGAGCTGCGCCTTCAATCACTGACTTGTCAGGTGAAGGGATTGCAGGAAGAAGTCAGTAGATTACGCTACACATAGGAAGTTGAGCAGGAAATCGATAGGGTGCTAGCAGTGATGCTGAAAGAACAAGAGCTGAGGCCTCCTGGGGCAGAATACCATGGACAAAAGCAAGGCTCAGGCAAGAGGAGAGCAGTGATTCTTAGAACAACACACCTAGAAATCTTGGTATCCACAGCACCAAGATAGCCTCTCTCCCCTCATTTGGAAAAAAACAGATGGACAAGAGACCATGGGGTCATGGCAATGGGAAGTGGATATAAGTTAACTAGTTCCTTTTCTAGTTGCCATTACTGAAACTTGGTGGGATGAATCCCATGACTGGAGTATGGCTATCAATGGTTACAGGCTGTTCAGAGGGGAGAAATGAGGAAGGAGGGGCAGAGGGGTTGCCCTCTACATCAAGAAATGGATAGATTGGAAAGAGATGTCTCTGAAGAATAGCCACAAACTGGTTCAAATCTTATGGATAAGAACTAGAGACTGAAGCAGCAAAGAGAACCTTGTGGTTGGTGTTTACTACAGGCCACTCGATCAAGTGGAGCCTGTTGAAGAAGCCTTCTCACTCCAGCTACTGGAGGCATCACGTTTGCAGGCTCTCTTACTGCCTGGGGACTTCAACCACCCCCACATCTGCTGGAAAAGTAGCACGGTGAGCTGTAGGTAATCCAGGAGACTCCTGGAGTGCACTGAGAATAACTTCTTAAGCCAGGTAATAGTCATACCAGAGGGGATGAGATATTGAACTTGATAACCAACACGAGTGGGCTAATTGGTGACGTAAAGATTGGAGGCAGCCTGGGCTGCAGTGATTATGCACTAGTGGAATTCACAGTCCTGAGATATATGGGACAAGCAAAGAGTGAATTCAGGACCCTGAATTTCAGGAAAGTAAAATTCCAGCTGTTCAAGGAGTTAGCCAATAGGATCCCCTGGGAAACTGCCCTCAGGGACAAAGGAGTAGAACAGAGTTGACAGATCTTTAAGGACACTTTCCATAAGACACAAGAGCTTTCTATCCCCAGATGTAAATAATCAGAAGAGGAACACAAGAGACTGGAATGGAAAAGTTAAGACCTGCTGGTCAAACTGAAGGGCAAGAAGGAAATGCACAGGCAGTGGAAGCAGAGACAGATACTCGGGAAGAGTATAGGGATGCTGCCCGGTTGTGCAGGGATAGGGTCGGAAGGACAAAGTGCAGCTGGAGTTGAACTTGGCAAGGGACACAGAATAACAAGAAGGGCTTCTATAGATTCATCAGAAAGGCCAAAGCACAGCTGGATCTGAACTTGGCAAGGGATGAAAATAGTAAGATCTTCTATAGATATGTCAGCCAGAAAAAGGAAGGTCAAAGAAAGTGTACTTCCCAATGAACACAACTGGCAAGCTGGTAACAACACATGAGGAGAAAGCTGAGGTAGTCAACAACATTTTTTGCCTCAGTTTTCACTGACAATCTCTCTTCCCACACCTCTTGAGTGGATGGACTACAAGACAGAGACTGGGGGAATAAAGCGCCTCCCACTGTAAGAGAAGATCAGATTCATGACCACCTGAGGAACCTGAACATACATAAGTCTATGGGACCTGATGAGATGCATCTCAGAGTCCTCAGGTAATTAGCTGACGTAGTTGTCAAGACACTCTCCATGATAGTTGAAAATTCATGGCAGTCAGGTGAAATCCCCAGTGTCTGGAAAAAGGGAATCATTGCACCCATTCTTAAAAAGTGTAAAAAGGAGGACTCTGGAAAGTACTGACCTGTCAGACTCACCTCTGTGCCTGGGAAGATCATGGAACAGATCCTCCTAGAAGCTGTGCACGTGGAAGACAGAGAGGGGATTCAAGACAGTCAGCACGGCTTCACCAAAAGCAAGTCTTGCCTGACCAAAGTAGTGGCCTTCTGTGAAGGAGTGACTACATCAGTGGACAAGGGAAGAGCTACAAATGTTATCTATCTGGGCTTCTGTGAAGCTTTTAACACAGTCACCCANACGTGGAGGACAGAGAGGGGATTCAAGACAGTCAGCACGGCTTCACCAAAAGCAAGTCTTGCCTGACCAAAGTAGTGGCCTTCTGTGAAGGAGTGACTACATCAGTGGACAAGGGAAGAGCTACAAATGTTATCTATCTGGGCTTCTGTGAAGCTTTTAACACAGTCACCCACAATGTCCTTCTCTCTAAATTGGAGAGATATGGATTTGATGGAAGGACAGGTGGCAAGCATAACTTCTGTGGCTTAGCAGTAGATTGAGGTGGGCAATTGGGTTCCTGGAGCCAGAGAAACCCGAGGAAGAACAGAGAAACCCAACAGGAGCTGACAGCTCTCGTGAGCAAGGCTGACAAAATGCTAACACAGCTTAGCAATTGCCAAGAGCAACCACAAGAGATTTAAATGACCCTNAGGACAGGTGGCAAGCGTAACTTCTGTGGCTTAGCAGTAGATTGAGGTGGGCAATTGGGTTCCTGGAGCCAGAGAAACCCGAGGAAGAACAGAGAAACCCAACAGGAGCTGACAGCTCTCGTGAGCAAGGCTGACAAAATGCTAACACAGCTTAGCAATTGCCAAGAGCAACCACAAGAGATTTAAATGACCCTAGGGAGCACTACTGACCCATAGCACTGTGACCAGGGTGGGCAAACAGGGCATGGCACATCAGCCAGGGCATGGCACAGCATTTTGCATGGCAGTTCACGTAGGAAGGGTGTGCAGGATGGGCCCTGCAATCTGCTTGCAGGTTCACAACACAAGTGCCCTTGTCTCTCACAAAGAGCCAAAACCAGTGCTCCTACAGAGAAAGCCCCTGAGATGGCAGACGCATCCACTCAGACTGAACTGGTGATGAAGGAGACTTCAGTACAAGTGGTACGTTGCAGGGAGTGCCCAGACCCCTCTCCTGATGAAAAGGTAAGTACCTGCACAAAGTGTGCACAGGTTAATGATCTATACACCAGGTCGCTGAGTTGCAAGAAACAGTTAAGAGGCTGCATAGTATTAGTGGACCAGAGATGGAGAGAGATAAGTGGTTTCATAACCATATTTCTGTAGAGGACACCATTGAGAATGAGGTACCTTGGACCCTGGTGACCCACAAAAGCAGGACTGATTCAACCTCCACCCTCCAGCATAACAACCAAAACCAGATATGAAGACTTAACACCTATAGGCACCCACAAACAAGGGCTGCAAGGAGTGTCTCTACCGTCACAGCGCATACCATAAAAAGACACGAGTGCTCGTAGTGGGTGACTCTTTGTTAAAAGGCACTGGGGAGTCCATCTGCCTACCTGACAGGGAGTCAACAGAACTATGTTGCCTTCCAGGAGCTAAGATCAGAGACATTGCTGAGAGGGTGCCACAACTTGTCAAGAGCATGGACTATTAACCACTGCTACTCTTTCATGTGGGCACAAATGACCCTGCAAACTGGAACCTGGATAGGATCAAGGAAGACTACGAAGGCCTGGGGCTGCAAATGAAAAACGTCAGTGCCCAAGTCATCTTTACCTCCATTTTACTACCTAGGGTTAAGGGCGATGCCAGGAATAGATGCATAATGAACATCAACTTTTGGCTACATGGCCGGTGCCTGTGCAAGGGTTTTGGGTTTTATGACAACAGGACATTCTTTGATGATTTTAACCTGTTAGGGAGGGATGAGATCCACCTATCTAGAAGAGACAAGGGAATCTTTGGCAGCAGGCTGGCCAACTTGGTGAGGTGGGCTTTAAACTGAAGGAGTTGAGAGGATGGAATCCAAAATGGCAATGCTCATGCCTTTGCAACAGACTGGGGAACAAGCCAGGCCTACCAGGCAGCAACAAATGTTCCTTAGCTGCCTCCCAAGATGAGAACCAGAAGGCCAGCCACCTGTGGGATAACAACCTGGTGATAATGTGACACCACCTCAAGGGTGTGTATGGCTATAGTGAATCCTCTTGCACCCCACCAGGGAAACCTGCATGCTCAATTACCTCTCTGAAGTGCCTGTACACTAATGCAGGCAGTATGGGGAATAAACAGGAGCTAGAGATTCATGTACCATCACAGGGCTGTGATTTGGTTACAATTACAGAGACATGGTGGGATAGCTTGCATGAATGGAATGCTGTCATGGATGGCTACGTACTTTTTAAGAAAGACAGGCCAGCAAGGCGAGGTGGTGAAGTTCATCATAGAATCATAGAATGGTAGGGGTTGGAAGAGATCTCCAGAGATCATCTAGTCCAACCCCCCTGCTAAAGTAGGTTTGCCTAGAGCAGGTTGCACAGGAATGCGTCCAGGGGGGTTTGGAATATCTCCAGAGAAGGAGACTCCACAACCTCCCTGGGCANCATAAAAAGACACGAGTGCTCGTAGTGGGTGACTCTTTGTTAAAAGGCACTGGGGAGTCCATCTGCCTACCTGACAGGGAGTCAACAGAACTATGTTGCCTTCCAGGAGCTAAGATCAGAGACATTGCTGAGAGGGTGCCACAACTTGTCAAGAGCATGGACTATTAACCACTGCTACTCTTTCATGTGGGCACAAATGACCCTGCAAACTGGAACCTGGATAGGATCAAGGAAGACTACGAAGGCCTGGGGCTGCAAATGAAAAACGTCAGTGCCCAAGTCATCTTTACCTCCATTTTACTACCTAGGGTTAAGGGCGATGCCAGGAATAGATGCATAATGAACATCAACTTTTGGCTACATGGCCGGTGCCTGTGCAAGGGTTTTGGGTTTTATGACAACAGGACATTCTTTGATGATTTTAACCTGTTAGGGAGGGATGAGATCCACCTATCTAGAAGAGACAAGGGAATCTTTGGCAGCAGGCTGGCCAACTTGGTGAGGTGGGCTTTAAACTGAAGGAGTTGAGAGGATGGAATCCAAAATGGCAATGCTCATGCCTTTGCAACAGACTGGGGAACAAGCCAGGCCTACCAGGCAGCAACAAATGTTCCTTAGCTGCCTCCCAAGATGAGAACCAGAAGGCCAGCCACCTGTGGGATAACAACCTGGTGATAATGTGACACCACCTCAAGGGTGTGTATGGCTATAGTGAATCCTCTTGCACCCCACCAGGGAAACCTGCATGCTCAATTACCTCTCTGAAGTGCCTGTACACTAATGCAGGCAGTATGGGGAATAAACAGGAGCTAGAGATTCATGTACCATCACAGGGCTGTGATTTGGTTACAATTACAGAGACATGGTGGGATAGCTTGCATGAATGGAATGCTGTCATGGATGGCTACGTACTTTTTAAGAAAGACAGGCCAGCAAGGCGAGGTGGTGAAGTTCATCATAGAATCATAGAATGGTAGGGGTTGGAAGAGATCTCCAGAGATCATCTAGTCCAACCCCCCTGCTAAAGTAGGTTTGCCTAGAGCAGGTTGCACAGGAATGCGTCCAGGGGGGTTTGGAATATCTCCAGAGAAGGAGACTCCACAACCTCCCTGGGCAGGCTGTGCCAGTGCTCTGTTACCCTCACAGTAAAGAAGTTCCTCCTCATGTTCAGGTGGAACTTCCTGTGTTCCAGTTTGTGCCCGTTGCCCCTCGTCCTGTTGCTGGGCACCACTAAGAAGAGTCTGACCCCATCTCCTTGATATCCACCCTTTAGATATCTGTATCTTTATGTAAGAGAACAACGGAAATGTATCAAGCTCTGCCTAGAGGTGGATGAAGAACAAGTCGAGAGCTTATGGGTAAGAATTATGGGGCAGGCTAATATGGGTGATGCTGTTGTGGGTGTTTACTACAGGCCAGCTGATCAGGAAGAGGAAGTTGATGAGGCCTTCTGCAGACAGCTGAAAGTTTCTTCATAGGACCTGTTTCTCATGGGGGACTTCAACCACCATGGCATTTGTTGGAAAGACAACACAGTTAGGCATGCACAGTCCAGGAGGTTCCTACAGAGCATTGATGATAATTTTTTTGACACAGATGGTGGAGCCAGCGAGGAGAGGAGTGCTGCTGGGCCTGATACCTGAACAAATAAAGAAGGACTGGTTGGGGACGTGAAGGTTGGGGGCAGCCTTGGCTGCTGCGACCATGAGATGGTGGAGTTCAGGATCCTGCATGCAAGAATAAGAGCTACAAGTAGGATTAGAACCCTGGACTTCAAGAGAGCTAATTTTGGCCTCTTCAGAGACCTACTTGAAGGAATCCCATGGGTTAGGGCTCTAGAAGGTAGTGGAACCCAAGAAAGCTGGTTAATATTCAAGTACCACCTCCTCCAATCTCAAGATTGATGCATCCCTATGAGTAAGAAATCAAGAAAGGAGGCAGGAGACATGGAGGGGTAACCAAGGAGCTTCTAGAAAAACTTAGAGGGAAGAAGGACATTTACATAATGTGGGATAAGGGATTGGCCAATTGGGGGGAACATAGAACCATTGTCAGAGTATGCAGGGATGCAATGAGGAAGGCTAAGGCTCATTTGCAATTAAATGTAGCAGAGGATGTCAAAGACAACAGGAAGAGCTTCTTTAAGTACATCAGTAACAGAAAGAAGACTAGGGAAAATGTGGGCCTGCTGCTGAATGATGTGGATGCCCTGGTGAAGGAGCACACAGAGAAGGTGCAGTTACTGAATGCCACCTTTCCTTCAGCCTTTAGTGCTAAGGCTGAGCCTCAGGATTCTCAGACCCTGGAGACAAAAGTCTGGAGAAGGAATATTTTCCCTTGGTCAAGGAGGATTGGATTAGAGATCATTTAGGCAAACTTGACACCTGTAAATCCGTGGGCCCTGATGGGATGCACCCACAAGTACTGAGGAAGCTGGAAAATACTATTGCTGAAGCATTCTCCAAGGTTGTGGAGAACAAGAGAGGTTCCTGAGGACTGGAGGAAAGTCAATGTCACTCCAATCTTCAAAACGGAGGAGGACTCAGGAAACTACAGGCTGGTCAGCCTAACTTCCATGCCTGGAAAGGTGATGGATCATCTCATTCTGGATGTCATCTCTAAGCATGTGGAGGAGAAGGCAGCTATCAGAAGTGGTCAACATGGATACACCAAGGGGAAACCATGCTTGACCAATCTGATAGCCGCCTATGATGGCATGACTGGCTGGGTAGACCAGGGGAGCGCAGCAGATGTTGCCTACCTTGATTTCAGGAAGGCCGCTGTGACACTGTCTCCCACAACATCCTCATTGGTAAGCTTAGGAAGTTTGTGTTACATGAGTGCACAGTGAGCTGGACTGAAAACTTGCTGAACGGCAGAGCTCAGTGGATTGTGATCAGTGGTGCAGAGTCTAGTTGGAGACTTGTGGCTGGCAGTGTTCCCCAGGGATCCATACTGGGTCCACTCCTGTTCAACATATTCATCAATGACCTGGATGAAGGGACAGAGTGTACCCTCAGCAAGTTTGCTGATGATACCATGCAGCGTGACCTGGACAGGCTAGAGAGCTGGGCAGAGGGAAACCTGATGAAGTTCAATAAGGGCAAGTGTAGGGTCCTGCACTTGGGGAGGAATAACCCCATGCACCCGTACAGGTTGGGGGTTGACCTGCTGGAAAGCAGTGCTGCAGAGAAGGACCTGGGTGTGCTGGTGGACTAGAGGTTAACCATGAGCCAGCAATGTGCCCTTGCGGCCAGGAAGGCCAATGGTATCCTAGGGTGCATTAAGAAGAGTTTGGCCAGCAGGTCGAGGGAGGTGATCCTCCCCCTCTACTCTGCCCTGGTGAGGCCACATCTGGACTACTGTGTCCAGTTCTGGGCTCCCCAGTTCAAGAGAGACAGGGGGCTACTGCAGAGAGTCCGGCAACAAAGATGAGGAGGGGACAGATGCATCTCTCTTATGAGGAAAGGCTGAGAGAGCTGGGTCTGTTTAGCCTGGAGAAGAGGAGACTGACAGGGGATCTCATCAATGCTTATAAATATCTGAAGGGTAGGTGTCAAGAGGATGGGGCCAGGCTCTTTTCAGTGGTGCCCAGCAACAGGACAAGGGGCAATGGGCACAAACTGGAACACAGGAAGTTCCATCAGTTTTCCTGAGGGTGACAGAGCACTGGAAGAGGCTGCCCAGAGAGGCTGTAGAGTTTCCTTCTCGAGATAGTCCAAACCTGCCAGGACACGTTCCTGTGCAACCTGCTTTAGCAGGAGGGTTGGACTAGATGATCTCCAGAGAGCCTTTCCAACCCCCACCATTCTGTGACTATTCAGTGGATAAGTAATTGTTTGGATGGTTGCATACAGAACGTAATGGTCAACGGCTCAATGCCAGATGGAGATCAGTGATGAGTGTTGCCCTCAAGGTTCCGTCTTGGGACCACTACTGTTCAATTTCTTCATCAATGACATTCAGTGGGATTGAGTGCACCCTCAGCAAGTTTGCAGATGACACCAAGCTGAGTGCTGCGGTTTACATGCCTGAGGGACAGGATTCTACCCAGAGGGACCAGGACAAGCTCCAGAAGCAGGCCCATATGATCCTCATGAGATTCAACAAGGCCAAGTGAAAGGTTCTGTATGGGGGTCGAGGCAACCCCCGATATCGATAAAGACTAGGGGATGAAGCAATTGAGAGCAGCCCTGCAGAAAAGGACTTGGGGGTGCTAGTGGATGAAAAAGACAGACATGAGCCAACAACCTGTTCTCCCAGCCCAGAAAGCCAACTGTATCCTGGGCTGCATAAAAAGAAACACAGCCAGCAAATCAAGGGAGGTGATTCTGTCCCTCTACTCCGTTCTGGTGAGACTGCATCTGCAGTACTGCTTCCAGCTTTGGAGTCTTCAGCACAGGAAAGACATGGACTTGTTGGAGCATGTCCAGACGAGGGCCACAAAAATTATCAGAGAAATGGAGCACCTCTGCTATGAGGAAAGGCTGAGGCAGTTGGGGTTGTTTTGCCTGGAGAAGAGAAGGCTCCAGGGAGACCTTATTGCAGCCCTTCAATACTGAAATGGGGCTTATGAGAAAGATATGGACACATTTTTTTAGTAGGGCCCATAGCAATAGAACAAGGGGGAGTGGTTTTGAACTAAGCGAGGGTAGACTGAGTCTAGATTTAAGGAGGAAATTTTTTACCATAAGGGTGATGAAACACTGGAACTGGTTTCCCAGAGAAGTGGTAGACGTCCCATCCCGGGAAATGTTCAAAATTAGGTTGGATGGGGCTCTGAACAACCTGATCTAGTTGTAGATGTTCCTGCTCATTGCAGGGATTTGATCTAGATGAACTTTAGATGTGTCTTCCAACCCAAACTATATTCTGTACGATTCTATACTGCTCGAAGAGACAATTGGTCCAACAGCTCCTGCTCAACATGTCAAAGGCAGTATGGAGAAGCAGCAGGGACTCCTGACATGTTAGGACTGGAATACTGTGTCCAAATCATCCCAGTTCAAAAGAGACATTCAAAATTTGATGATGGTCCAGTAGAGGGCCAGCAAGATGATTAGAGAGGGTTGGAAAACTTGACAAAGTTGAAAGAACTGGAGTTCAGCCAAGAGAGAAGAAGGATTGAGGGGGAGATCTAATCCTGGTCTTTCAGTAGAAGGCTGCATAAGACAATATGAAGGAACTCTTCACCAGAATGAAAGGAAAAGAGGTGATTGTCACAATTTGCTTCAGAGGAAAATCATTATGGATATAAGGAAAAAAACTTGATTGTGACAACGATAAACATTGTAATGGATTACCCAGAGAAGTGATGCAATCAGATCTTTCCTTGGCAGAGTCCTGGATAAGCTGGCCTTTGTCTCAAAAGTAGGTGGTAGCAGATGGTTTCCAGACATCCCTTCTGGGGATCCAAACCTAGGATTTTCTGTGTTTCTGTCAGTCTAAAGTGTTAAATCTTATGTCCTTAGCCATAGACACAACTTCTGTTACTGCATTTCTGACCAAACTACAAGATTAATTGGTCCAGTATTAGAAATGCTCAAAAATATTTGTAAAACTGATTTTAAACTGGAAACAGAATTTATGAATTTATCTGGTTTGTACTGTAAGTATTGTATGATGTATCATTATGACTTATTACTGTAGTGCATTCATATTGTGAACACAAAAAACCTGGAACAATAGCTTCTAATTCAAATTCTGTGATTCACTAGCTTCCATTACAAGATGCATTTCACAAAGAACACTCAATTGTGAGAAATTGCAGAAGTTCTGTAGAGAAAGGAACTATGAAAAAGTCCAGTAGTGTGTAAGGTACTGTCAACATGAAGAATACACGTGAAAAAGGATAGGTCAGGAACATATTTTTCCTGGCATACAGGTACGTTTTCCTGGGAAGTCACAAAATGATGCACAAGAGATTATCTTTTCCTTCCCCTGCATGAGCAGGGGCAGCTGCTAAAAGGACTCAATCTTTGCTGTACATGGGCATCTTTTCCTGGAACGCAGTTTCATTAGGCCCAAGACCTTTCTACTTCTGGACAAGAAGAAAGACTAAGTGTGTGAACATTATGGAAATAATCATATTTAATGAAAATTTCAGACCTGAGGGAAAGAGTACAGTGGTCTGTTAACTGAGAAAATAATTGAAAAATTGTCAAATCATTACTTCACGCATGACAAGCAACATATGAGTCCTCAGATAATGCCTTTACTCTCTATTAAATCTTTGTTGAAGTATCCTGGCTGAAGGAAATGAACTGAAAGTTTAAGTGTGGACGGTCAAATACTGATACACACAAAATCTTAACATAAGGACACAAACATAAAGCTGAATTCTTCTTGAAGTAGACAGTGTGCAAACCTTCTTCAACAATCCTAAATACCAAAGACTCCAAAAAAACCCCATCAAAATCAACATTCAAGTATCTCAATGAAATCCATAAATTTCTAGAGATCTGTGCGTGGTCACAGGGCCAAGATACCATTGCAATCACAGAGACGTTGTGGGACAGCTCACATGACTGGAATGCAGTCATGGATGGCTACGTACTTTTTAGGAAGGACAGGCCAGTAAGGCGTGGTGGTGGAGTTGCTCTTTGTGTCAGAGAGCAACTGGAATGTATCGAGCTCTGCCTAGAGGTGGATGAAGAACAAGTC
>VZSC01000684.1:253000-269911 GCA_013398225.1 Steatornis caripensis
GTTGTGGAGTCTCCTTCTCTGGAGATATTCAAAACCCGCCTGGTCACATTCCTCTGCAACCTGCTCTAGGCTAACCTGCTTTAGCAGGGGGGTTGGACTAGATGATCTCTAGAGGTCCCTTCCAACCCCTACCATTCTATGATTCTATGATTCTTTTGATCAAAAAAGAAAAAAAATCCATGTGACTTCCTCAAACAATACCATTTTGTTCTGCTGCCTGTTTACTGACCAACAATCTGCAGTCCAGAAGCTATATGTATTACTTTATCAAGAATTTAGCGTCCAGTGGAAAGAGTCATGATCCACAATTTGTGAATATAAATTATTGATTTCAGTCCTGGACTGCAGAAATGTCAAGAGAAATGTGTGCAAGAGTGGATCAAAACAGCCACTAATTCATTTGACTGTATCTGATATTTTAAGATCTGTCCAATCTACAGCTTGGATGAGGATATGGAACTAAAACCTCTTTATTATACTGATGGGTTGTCATCTTCCCACCTATCCCTAGGAAGAGGGCAGACTTTCAGCCTCATAATCAGAAGGAACTTCTGAACTTTTTCTGCTTTTGCAGAAACTCTATTGCATTGACTTTCAAAATCTTATGATACAAAGCCTGTAACCACATCAAAACTATTTCTTTGGCTCAGTGAAGTACATTAGAGAACTTTTATATAGACTCATTTGGGTCAGTGGAGCCTTCCCAAGGAATCCAAGATGATAGAAACCTCACCATTTTATGCTCTAAACCACATCCATTTGAATCTGTCTTCTGAAGAATCAGCACTCTATGCATATATCTAGAAGGCCTTGATGTTATAAAGGCACACACACAAACATGTACACTAAACCAGAAATTTATCTTGGAGAAAATCTTGCTAAAAAAATTACTTCTCCAGACAAAGAAACACTTAAATGCTGAGACACCTCCACAGTAAAGAGCAAGGAAAAACCAGCCTATTACAATTATTATAGGACGTGATTTTCCACCACCCCCACCTCACCTGAGGGACACGCTTGGTATTTTCACGTGTTTTCTAACAAGCTCATACATTTTGCTCTTCCTTCATTAGTGTGAAATTTCATACTATATGTGAATTCACCGTGTATGGTGCATTTTGTGTAGGTTAGATATGAGTTTTGCTCTCTTTGTTACCTCTAAACTAATTTTGTCCAAGTCCAGGTCTTCACTTTTTAATTGACTGTAGGTGAATTGTCCAGTGCTAAGTCTCTGCCACATCTCTTGTTATACTGTGCTGTGCTCCTCTACACTGTAGCCTGTGTCACCATGTCTCAAGGCTTCTGCTATCATATTGTAATCCTCCACGCTACATCATTACGTTCAAGTAATGTTCTGCTACACAAAATAACTACTTCTTAATACTATGTAGGTAAAAACTCTGGTTGTACTGTAGAAAGATAAGCAAAAGAAAAACAAATTAGCCATAGCTACCTAGTTGCTAGGAAAAAAACAGTTACAGCTAAACTGAGTATAATCAAAGCTAATGCCAGCAAGTCAAAAAAGTTCAGACAGAGAAAGTCTGATAAGGCTCAGCGTTAAGGCTTTACAAACTCAATAAAAAGTTTGTGACCCAGTACTACCATTGGCAATACCTTATTGCAGAGTTACACTTCCTACTTGTCAAGAAAATCACTAAGAAAGTACAGTGCAATGTAAATACCTTTATCTGACTGAAGTTTTCAGAGATGCTAATAAAAAAAATATTTACTGTAACAGGACTTTCTGTGATACTCTGGTCTACCCTATTAACCCCAAAGGACACATTAAAAGCTTAGCACAATTTCAGATAGTTCACTGGTACCGGTATGATGGCCTAGTTTCCATTTAGAAGGAGATTGAGTTGCCTTTGTTTTCATTTCCAGAGTGCTTCATTAAGTTTACAAATGTTTCATTAAGTTACATTAAATGCATTAAGCTGAAACTAAGGAGCTGCACTTTACACACTGTGAAATGGACTCTGTGGAAAAAGCCTATTACCAAGAGTGATCAAGAGTGATCTATGAATGCTTTGGCTAATTTGTGGATGAAGCAGGGTGATTTTTACTTGCTGATTATTTAAGAGAATAAATTAATTTTTTGCCAAACAGATCATATGAATAAAATAAATCACTGTTTTTATTAGCTACTTTCTTTTTTATTCTTGGGGTTTTTTTAAGTTCCCTGCAGCAAATGTACATTCTCCTTGTTAGCAGGCAGGCTGACATGACTTATTTAGGAAGTACTGATGTTTTGCCAGCTCAGGGATTTTACTGTAAGTCTGATGATACCCGATTTATGTTTTAAAGCCTGGGTCTTGGAAATATATCACTAAGTGAGTCTTTACTACCCACACACAAAAATTTTCCAATCCTCAAGCCTGGCTAGAAAGAATTGGTAATATAATAGGAATATACTGGGGAATAGACTTCCACATGGCACGTTCCATACCTGGCTCAAGCTAAAATAGAAATCTGAAGTTTTCCAAGCATCCAAAGCCATTGAATATTCTAATATGTAAAGTCTCTCATTTCTGTGGCAGATAAAAATCTTCTCACTGTCCTTGTTCTGAGTACAACTGATATCCGTTGCTGAAACTCCCTGGTGTGAAAAATCAAAACCAAAACAGTAAACAAGTCCAAGTCCTCAAATTTACAATGCAGTCTCATGCTTGATTCTGAGGTTCACATGCTTGTTGGTTTTGTTATTATGCTAAGAATTTGTAATTTATGCTAATAAATCTCTCCAGTTATAAGGAAACCCGGTGGGTCAAGATAAGGACAGGAAGGGTTCACTCACCAATTATGGTCACAGGCAAAAAAACCAGACTGAACTTGGGGAAAAAAATTTCAATTTAATCAGTTATCAATCAAAGCGCAGTAAGAATAACATGAAAAGTCAGATCTTAAAACCAAATAATTACCCTTTCCCCACCCTCCTTCCTTCCTGGGCTTGAGTAACCTCACTCCCAATGTCACTACCTCCTTTCCCCTCAGTGGTGCAGGGGGACAGGGAATGGGAGGTGCAGTCAGATAGTCTCTGCACTCCTTCCTCCTCAGGTGGTCAAGGCTCCTCACACACTGCCCTGGCTCCAGTGCAGGGTCCCTCCCATGGCAGACAGCCCCTCACAAACCCCTCAGACATGAGTCCTTCCACCACAATGCAGTTGCTCAGGAATGCGCCAACCCAGCATGGGCTGCCCCCAGTGTTACAGTCTGCTTCAGGAGCAGGCACCTCACCTGATGTGGGGTCCTCTACAGGCTGCAGGTCCTTCTCTGCTCCTCTGTGTCACTTCATGGGCTGCAAGTCCAACTCTGCCTTGCCATGGTCTTTCACAGGTAGCTCCACCGCAATCCTCTCTGAGCTGCAGAGACACAGCCTGACCTCTCCCCAGGGGATACAGAGGAATCCCCGCTCTGGCCACCACCTCCTCCCCCTCCTTCCTTACTGATTTCTGATATCCGCGTAGATGTTTCTTTCACCTCCTCCTTCCTCTGCTGCAGGTCTCAAGGACCGCTTCTTTGTCCCTATCTTAGTTTGACCAAATACAGTATTCCATTCCATACAAACCATGCTCAGTATAAAGCTGAGGGACCACAAGGGTCACTCTCTTGCTTTTTATGGCCCTAAGGGCACTAATGGACTTTAACGACCCTAAGCAGTCTCACTTGGTGCTTCCACCCATACCTGTGGCCCAGGAGCCTGTTTAAGGCCAGCATGGGGCTGTTAGTGAGGTCTTGGTGATGCTGCAGGATACTGGTCTCCAGCTCTGTCCAGCTCTTTTCTTAGGCATCGGAGGAGGACTCTGCCTGATTCTTCTGCCTTTGATCCTGACTTGTGCATTCCTGTATCTAGTTCCTGCCTGCTGCTGAGTACAGTCCGGGACTTTCCAGGGGCATACCCCACAGCATCTGGGTGACACATTTGTCATTGTGGAGTGAAGGGAGCTTGATATTAGTTTTGTATATATTTGTATACATTTCATTATTATTTTTTCTATTACTACTGTTATTGTAGTTAGATTAAAGCTGTTTTAACTTTTCCAACCCATAAGTCTCTTTCTCTTTTCTCTTCCCAACCTTTTGAGGAGGGAGGGGGTTAACAAAGAGTTTTAAACAGTGACAGTCCCCTTCTTCAATACATTGTTGCAGAGGTGCATCTATTGTCTCTAAATGGCCCAGCCTCAGCCTGAGGCTGATGATTTGGAACTGAGGGAGCTTGGAGCAGATTCTTACAGGGGCCACTTGCCCATGTAGCCCCTTCCCCTGCTGTCAAAGTCCCGCCACACAGACCCAACACAGCTAATTAGGACAGAAACTTTAATAGAATTAATTATTATATTAATGGAACATCTAATCTGCTCAAATCACACACAGCCTACAGATAACACAGACATGGCTGCTACTTACTGTAATTATTACAGTTCAATGTGAAAGCATTTTGCAATGGGAGGTGTGTGTCTGTCCTGGTTTGGGCCAGGACAGAACCGATTTTCTTTTAGTAACTTTGCTTTTTAGTTAAGTCTCTTCTGAGAAGCTGCACTCTCTGAAATTAACTGCATGTTTTTCCAGACAGTAGCTGCTTCTAGCAGTGATAAGGCTTGGTGTTTATAGTTAGTGCTGGAACATCAGAAGCAATGGTATGCAGAAAGGCCCTTGCTTATAGTTATCCCTATGGAGACCAAGGTCGATGCTTGCTTCTGCTAACTTTCTTGTGCGCCGGAACTGAAAGAGCAGAGAAGTCGTCACCCCTGCGACCCTGCGGTGGGGAGGAGCGGGTCGGACAGGTGACCCAAAACTGACCAAAGGGAGTATTCCATCCCATACGCGTCATACTCGGTATAAAGCAGAGGGATCACGAGGGTCTCGCTCTCTTCTTCTATGGCCGGCATCCGAGGAGGACTCTGTCTGATTCTTCTGCCTTCGATCCCGATCCGTGCATTCCTGAATCCAGCTCCTGCCTGCTGCTGCTGAGTACAGTCCGGGACTTTCCTGGGGCGTGCCCCGCAGCGTCCGGGTGACGTATTCGTCATCAGTGGGGGGGAGCTCGATATCGGTTTTGTACATATTTGTATATTTGTATATATTTCATTATTATTATTATTCATTATTATTGTAGTTAGATTAAAGCTGTTTTAACTTTTCTAACCCATAAGTCTCTTTCCCTTTTCTCTTTCCCCCCCCACTTTGGGGAGGGAGGGGGTTAACAAAGAGCGTCTGTCGTTCGCTTAACAGCCAGCCCAGCTTTAAACCGTGACAGTGTCTGAGCAAAGTGAAGGGTGAATCATGTAAAATAATTTCATAGTCCATTCAGAACTTCTTCACAAGACATGCTTTTCATCTTCCACATGGATAAAAGTTCAAAGAATGTACAAGGCAGGACATGTCCGAGCATTTTTCATCTAGTTGAACTGTGTGGTGAAGCAGTGCATTTGCATTGGTTTTAACTATTATGAGAATGGCTAAGAAGTTATCCTTGGAATAACTGTAGCTTGATAAGAGCTAATTAAGAATCTGGGCAGAGCTCATCTGTTACCTCCCTTGACATCAGCGGCACTATTTTAGCCACTTACGTGATACACAAATTTGTGTAGCAACAGTGTAACAGCCATCTGTAATGTAAAACATATTTTTCTTTTGGTTTCTAGATTGTTATAAATTACAGTATCCATATGTTGAAAGGATCAACACTACAGGCAGCAATAAAGGCGTTTGTGGTCATTTGCATTGTGCTTACAAAGCTTATAAACATTTCTACAGCATGACAGATTGTTTGAACACAATGAGCCACCACCTTGCACAGTGTACCTCCATCTAAAATTTGAGAATTATGTAATTATCAAATTATGTAAGACAGAAGATAGATGATTCTCATACATAAAATATCTGTATCTATCATATCATGTATCTTACATCTTACACCTTATTAAGATATATTTCTTCAGGTAGTTGGCACTTGAGCTAAATAGAACATATTAAATTAGTGCTTTTTAATCATTGTCACCCATGTCAACTTTTTCTCAGTCATTCATTCTTCTATGAACACTTTTTTAACTCATAAAACCCTAAAGTGATCTTAATATGAGGACTATGAATACTGAGGAATAAGCCACAGAACTGAAAGCTTCCAACAGGTTCTAAATTACCCTCAGATCTGAAGTTCTGTAAGAGAGTAAGAATGTATTAGGTTCACCTCTAATTGTGAATGCTCTTGTATTAAAGCCTCCTGTAATTTGAGCAAGCACACAGAGTCACTTCTTCATTGCTGCTGAAGGCTGTGAGACTTGTACACCATCACGCTTAGACTTTCACAGAGAGTAAATTGAAATTCAAAGTGAGAGTCTCTTTCTCTCACTTTCCTCTTCCTCTATGAATCACTAAGCACCATTTGAGCCTGCAAGTCTTGCTTGAAAGAATTTGCATTAATTACTACTCATCAGCCTTAAATACGGTGACAGCTCCTGTTAGCAGTACTGTTTATTTTGTGACCACCTTTTCAGCTCCGCTGTCAAATGGAGATCTTTTTTCACATTCCCAAGAAAACAACGTTTCTCTGTGACCAGCTGGTGAGAACAAATCTCCTATCACTCCCCTTTCCAGTTCTGAATTTGTCATCCTTATTTTCTTGTCAATGAAATTGTGTCTTTATAGATAAGGGCCAGTCTGGAGTTACGTGTATAATTTTAGGCTGCTTAAAGGAGAGAAGCTATGTACTGCTTCTCAGTTGATATAAAACCAAGAGTAATTCTGCTGAAATCCAAACTCCTTGATGATACATAAGACAGAATCTAAACTTAGCTAGGCCTTCCAAATTAATAGTGAGTTTTATTTACGATTACTCCTGTTAGATATGTTCAGTGCTTGCAGAACAGAAATGTTTTAACTGCCTTAAAAATGCATGCTTAAAAAATGACAAGAGTTTGATTCTCCATTGCTTTGATCTCTTGCATTACGTCTTCACAGGATCCATTTACCTTCTCTCAGTATCCTGTCTGATCTGTAGGCATCTCCATGCCTAAAATACAGTATCTGCCTTCTCCTACATAGGCTGTCCAGGCAGCTGGAGAGGTAACAACACTGGCAATTATGTACTGTATTTTTAGCAAATCTAAACATGGCTTGGGTAAAAATAGATTTCTATGTATATGCCACAGTAAAACAGCGTTCCCACAAGGGAAACCAATATTAATTTAATTTTAGTAGGTAAACAGAAATCTAAACAGAAGCTCAGGGAATGACCTCTCTTTCTGCTTAATATTTGAATCATAAGTTACTTGCTTGATACCATCAGATTTATAACAGGTTACTACCAACCACAGATATAGAAGAGCTTACAGCAGTCTACAGATCACATGACCCTGCTGCAAGGGAAGCTTTTGAAACATCTCACTAGTTCATCTCCTGCAGTAAACACTGCAATTGATTTTCATGTCAGTGTTAAGTCATGACTTATATAATATATTACTGCCTAAATCCTCTGTAAGCTCTTGATAGGTATTGTGAACCAATTGTCAAAAAGCTCTTAATTTTCTGTGACTGGCTGTGGTTTAATTCTGTACAGAAATATTTATTGTTGTAAAAGTTTGTTTGGAACTCTCTCTACCAACCTACTCAATGTCAAAGTCCTTTCTGATGAAGATCCTATTCAGTAATTGGTTACTATTTCTTGAATAAATTAAGTCTGGAAAAGGAGTGTCTAAAAAGTTGTAAACCAAAACATTTATTTTTACTATCCTTTTCTGTATATTCATAATTAAAAAATCTTAATGTTTCAAATATTAAGATCCAAAAAGACTATCAACATAAGCTGAAGAACTGTAAATAACAAATATTACCTAAGGTAGATCTCTATTTCTAGATTTCTGTAAGATATAAAATGTTTTGTATTAGAAATTTCTTAGCATTATTCTTTGCATAGGACCACTCTTAGCAGTTAAAATATGGTTACAGATGATAGTAGTTCATAACACTTTCAACTGGTCCAAGTTCATCTAGCAAGAAAGAGTCAACATGATTGATTGGTACACCCGTTGTTTCTAGTGTTGATGTTTTTCCTGGTCTGAGAGGCATCAAAATTCTTCATCCTAAACATAACATAGGGTAATTATTGTCTGAGGAAAAAACCCAATCCCTGAATGAGACAGCTCTGAAAGAGAAGAAGCAAAGATTATTAGGCAATTAAAAGGTTTCAGAGATGAAACAGCAGAACTTTGAACCATAAACACAAATTCGTATAAGTCTTTTCACTTAAACGATACAACCTGATTCACAAAATGAGAGAAGACTTAGGGTATAAAGCATAAGCTCTTGGCAGCTCCAGAGGAGAGAAGAAAAGGGAGGGGGGAGGGATGGAGGGAGGGAGGGAAGGAAAAACTAAAAATCAGAGAAAGCTCTTTTAAAGTAAACCATGAGCATATTAATTCTTTATTTCTACATTCATTTGCATCGATACAGTGACAGATGGTTCAAAACAACATGATATTTTTTTTCCATTTTGAAACCTTAAGCCTCTGTCCTAACAACACTGCACAATTAAGGTAAACCTGGTGGAACTTCCATTAACTCAGACTACTTTGGTCATCATATTTAGGTTACTAAATAATGACGCAGAATATTAGAGTTACAGGCCAAACATACTGTCAGAAGCAATCGAGACAAAGAAGGATACTTACATGAGACCAATTACCTTCTCATATCAGTATATCAAATTTATAATATAGATTGCATCTAAAAAGAAAAGAAAACCCACCAGTTAAAAAGTATTTCAACGGTAAGTGAAAAAGCCCTCAAGAACATAAAATTGAATGAACCTGTTAAGGGTTAATGTTTGTTAAGCTGAAAATAAAATTGTATTATGTATTAAACAAAGACTTCATAACAAATAATCAAGATGAAAAAACAAGGTAATCATTGCTAGCTCTTTTTAGTACTAGATACAGAGTATTAAGTCAACAGGACCTCCAAGTCCTGCAATTACGAAGTAGCTGATGGTTGGCAAGTAGTATTTTTTATTCTAATGCATAGGAAAAAAATATTTTCTATGTAGTATTATGACTGTTATAAGACTCTAAAAGGCTTTTCTTTCAGGGGCAAGAAGTATGGGATGAGGCTGTAGACAGCAAATTCTATTAAGCTGTTGCAATAAGCAGGGAACAGTCTGTGCACAGACCGCTCTCAGCAGGCAGGGAGATCTGGATCCCTGCAAACATATGATATACGAAATCTTCGGTGGTAGTAGTTTAGTCATAACTAACTTTTTGTTGAAAGGGTGGAGGAAGAGAGAAATACTGAGTTTACGTATCTGTGTGGCTGCAGCCCACTTACTTAAACAACTTAAATGATTCTTATATCCATGTTAACATATGGCACAAACTCAATTACTGTATAAGCACAATTGTTTCAGCTGAGATTTTTCAAAACAGCAATGACACTAAACAAATTGTCTGTATATGATATGTTCATGCTTACTTTATTCTACACAAAAATATGAGATATCTATAGAATGAGTAAAAGTTTATTATATCAAATGTAATTATGTAATAACTTTCAATGAGTGATTTGTTATAAAGATTTTTATACTATATTTATGCAAAGAATCTTGTTAATCATTGTAAGATATTTTTTTCTCAAGTTTTCTCAAGTATGTTTTGTACTTAGAACATTTATTTCTATTTTTCACTTTCTTTTGGTTCCTAGAAGGTACAGGACTGGTTTATTTTTCTGTCTTCTGATTTGTGTGGGTTGGTACTATTGTCTTGACACACTACTTTACCAAAGAACATGTGATGAAATACTTGAGATACAACAGTAAACTTGCTGTATTTTAGGATATCTTGAGAGACTGGTGCTATAAATGTGTTGTTGTTACTCAAATCAGATGAAGCGTAATAATTTTAATCCTTTTTGGAAATTTCCATTTTGCCATGTGTACTTCTTCTATGAAAGGAAAAAGAACTTCAAAAGTATTCAACATTTGCAACATTCGATCGCAAAGTATTAAAGTAATTGACTGTAAGCATTTCTTCTCATAAGGAGACCACAAATCCTGTCCTTAAGGTACTTTCTGATCTGGATTTTGTGAGGAAAATTATAAAATTAGCTCCTTTCAGAGATGAATAATCATGAATATTTTGGCTTTCTAACTACCCTAAGTAGAACTCTAAATTACGAAGTATTTCTGCACAGAACTACAGCAATTAAATGGATTCTATAAAAATAATAATCTTGAAAGTCAAAGAGAATGTTGCAAAATACAATTGCTTAAGGAACTGTGAGATCTTGGATTTTTGGTGGTGTGGTTTTCTTTTCTTTTTTTTTTTTTTTAGTGTCCATGATTTCAAGATAGAATATGTTAATAATTTGAGACATTCTTCTTGTCCTTCGATCCCACTGCCGTCAAGCCCAGCCCATAGCCGGGGGGCGGGCCGGGCAAGGCGCGGGGAGCTGCCGGGAAGGGCGCGGGGTGGCTCCGGTTCCTGTTCTGGGTGGTGAGCGCTTGTGCTGTGCATCACTCGTTTGTGTTCTCTCTTGTTAGCATTATCGTTGTTATTGTTACTGTTCTCTCTCTCTCTGTGCTGTTGCATTGAACTGTCCTTATCTCACCCCACGAGGGCTGCCCCTTTCTCTTTCCTTTGTTGCTGGCTGGTCTCAAACCATGACACTTCTATATTTAAGTTTCCTCACTGTTTGCATCAAAGTTTCTACACTTACTTCATATTTTCGGTCACTCAGAAATCTACAATTTGTCTTTGGCCTATGAAAAGTTTCAGTCAGCAATATGAGCAGGAAAAAACCCAACATCTTGTCATTCCTTGGCAGTTAAAAAAAAACCGCAAACCACTCAGGAGTAATGCACCAAGCGGTATGAGACAGCCTTTTCCTGCAGTACTTTAGTTTTAATGTTTTGTTGTTTTTTTTTTTTTTGCAATGAGAACTGAGAATTTAATTCAGGCTTTACTACAATGCTGCATCATTAACTTCCAAACACCTCTAGAGCTTTTCCATTTCCCTGGCTTCATTGTTAAATCTTCAATTAGACTGCATTAGCCTTTAGTTCAGGTGCAGTATCTACCTCAGTCTTACACAGCTGTTCTACTTCTCTTCCTTTAGATAAATGTCCTATTTCTCATCCTCTCTTCTTTCTTACACTTTTTTTCTGTCTTGAATGTCTGAGATAAAATAATCTGTATTAATCCTTCCTTTTACATCTGCAAACTATCAGTTAACAAAGGACTGCAGGAAGATCCTATTCAACAGCTATGGGAATAACAGAGATGGTTAACAGAGACCAGAAATACAATTTTGCGATGAGATAAATTCTTTTTTCTTTCTACTTTGGTGAAAATGTTAAACCTCGAAAGACTTCCAAAATCATAATTTTGCAAATATCTCATTTTTGCTCAGAGAGATTTGGTTTTCATTTCCTCTTCTCAACCAGTGGACTTATCAGGAGCTAATAAAACTTGCAGTGAGAAAGGTTGTCAAAAGAGACACAACTCCATGAGATATTTATCTTTCAATGAAAGGGATTCTTCTACTGAAAATCTTTCTGACCTATCAGTGAACGATAACAACTATGATGTTCACTCTTATGTGGAAAGATTTAAGAAAGAATGTGTGTCATAGGCACATTCACCTCAGTAACTCCTTGTCCTTGTAGTAACAAGATCTTTCTTACTCTCTCACCAGGCTCTACATCATCACCTACAAGAAAACCTAGGTGTCAATGCCAAACTCAAATCAATAAAGAGCTGAAGTACCAGTAATAGTGCCAGAGGTAATGTTTCAATTAATCTTTCTGAATTAATGTCTGCTTCATTTCCAGGAAGTCCAGAGGCACATGTAACGGGCGTGTTTTGCACTATTAAAATACTATGAGAAAAATGTTGCTTCTCTAATTTGGATTACAGACCTGCAGGAGGAATTAGGAAGGAGGAACATCACCATGAACCAGTTTGATTCTGGGAAAAAACAGAGAAAGGTGCAGTCGCTTTTTACTCTCTTTCGCAGCCATGTAGAAAAGCAAAGAGGAATATTGCTCCTGCACCGTCCTACCACCTGCCAATTCAGCCTAAAAGTAGTCACTGGCCCTGGTGACTAGTGGATTTGTGGCAATGCAGAGAGACTTCTTTAACTGAGCTCCTCTTGAGGTCCTGGAATATTTGAAGTGAACATTTAGCATCAAAATCAATTGGAGAGAGTGAATGTTGCTCAAAACTGCTGGACACGTACAAGTTCATGACATTGATTGCAAGAGCCTGGTCCCAATGAGCTCTATATTCACTTCAGGGAGAATGAGCAACTTGTGCTCTCTCCTCCAAACACAGGGCACAGGCGCTTGCTAGCTTTCTCTCCTTTCTTTTATAATACTCAGGCTATTATAACCTGGCTGTATCTATTGGTGATGAAGCTTTCTAACAGCACTGCTGATAATACTCTTATTACTTCGTAATTTCTTCCATTGTGAAAACAGGAATCCAATGATTGTTTGCCTGATGCTTGATTGTGATTTTGTCAATAGGGAGCTCTCACTTGCCAACAACCAAGAAAGTATCTGATTAACTCTTTTTTTTCTATACTATTAAAAATATTTCAGTCTCTGCTCTCTTGCTAGGCCAACTAGCAGGAGGGTTCCGCATTATTTCATTCATTGTTTAGTAACAAAACATCCATAGGAGTTCAAATGAATGGCTGAGTGGGAGAAAGTGCCATGTTATTCCAGAACACCACCTTTTGCATGCTGTCATAGCAAAATACACATGTATGCTGCCTATAAGCAGCATACTAAGATTACTACTGTGTAATTTAGTTCTGTTGGCTGTCAGAGCTCAGTAATTCAATACAACTCACTGTAAAGTTGCCAAAAAGCAGAGGCAAATGGATCTGAAATTTAAGAACTTCTTTGCAATTTCTTATTGATTCGTAATGAAAACTATCCATTAATGTTAGAAAAATGTGCCTTTCTTAAAATATTTAGAGCTTCATTCTTTGAAGTCCTGTGTACTTCTGAAGTCACAGAGAGTTTAAATGGTACAAGTATCTCTTAGAGTCTCTCAGCATTTCATTGCTTGGGGCCTATGAACAACACAAATAGTGCAACATTATTCACTTCTTGGCTATTTATACTTGAAAAAAGAGAAAAGCACGGAAATTATTTTATATAATATGAAAATTGCATTCAGAAGTTACTAGAACCTTACCATTTGAGGATGTAAAAGTACTTACATAGGCAGAATATTCTTACTTAAAATTAATTTCTCTTATAAAGGTGTATGGAAAAGAAGCCAAAGTCTGGCATGCTAATGACTTGTGGGAGAGCTTGCAGAATGCACACAGAGATCTGTTAAGAGGATTATTTTGCATGAAGTATTTCCAAGAACACTGAAATCTTTATTAAGGACCAAATCTATACCAAGATTTCCTTTCAAGACCATGTACTTCTAGAGGAATAACTCTGGGCCATCATATTTTCTACCTGATACTCTCAAGACCTCTGTCAGAAGTAAGTAACTGTATTTTAAGCATTGATATTCTTGTAGAGTAGAGAGTACCTTGTGGAAATAAGAGTTCATGAAAGCTGTTTTTTGAGGTGGGTTTTGCTGGGGTTTCTTTTAATACATCTGTGGAACTTCAGTGGAAATTTTTCTATGGCTCTGTGCAATTACTAACCAATTCTGTTCAAGGCATTGACATTTATGAACACTGTAAATTAAGTGCTCTAGCTCAGATTTACTCTAACAGGAATCTGAGCAGGGTTAAGAATTGGCTCAGATATGTGCTTATTGATAAAGACTATTTAAAATACAGGAAAACCCACTCATTACCTATGGCCCATACTGAGCATTATGCGTAATTCTAAGATTGCCTTACATATTTTCATAATTTATCTTAACAAAATTTGGCAAAATATATATAAATAGAAAAACAATTTTGGGAGTGGCAACATTATTATATATGGAAGATAGTCTCCTTTTGGTAGTCCCATTAACTAGGGTAGAATACAATCCTATGTCTACAAATAATCAGTAGGAAAAAAAAAACAATAGAAGGTAGACAGCTTTATAGAACTTAGCAGTATGTTAAACAGTCACTCAGCAACTATTGCTCTGTGTCTTCANGATTTACTCTAACAGGAATCTGAGCAGGGTTAAGAATTGGCTCAGATATGTGCTTATTGATAAAGACTATTTAAAATACAGGAAAACCCACTCATTACCTATGGCCCATACTGAGCATTATGCGTAATTCTAAGATTGCCTTACATATTTTCATAATTTATCTTAACAAAATTTGGCAAAATATATATAAATAGAAAAACAATTTTGGGAGTGGCAACATTATTATATATGGAAGATAGTCTCCTTTTGGTAGTCCCATTAACTAGGGTAGAATACAATCCTATGTCTACAAATAATCAGTAGGAAAAAAAAAACAATAGAAGGTAGACAGCTTTATAGAACTTAGCAGTATGTTAAACAGTCACTCAGCAACTATTGCTCTGTGTCTTCATAGGAAAAAGATTTTTTTATCTCTTTTTCTATATATAACTGATAGAAGATCTAATGGATAATTCTTTGAAAAGCACCTACAGCACATGGAAGATCTGGAAATTAAATAATCTAGTTGGCATCTAAAACTAATATTATTAAGTTTTAACATCTGATAATAACAGAGAAAATGGTCTGTGTGTTCCTCAATCAATGACAACTGTGTGTACAACATAGGCTGGAATTCAGATCAGTCCTAAACCAGCTTCACACTCAGAATTAGCATAAGGCCAGTAGCATTTCTTCACATTTATGATGTTGTCATTGATACTAGAATCTGGCTATAAGCACTCATAGAAAACTGAGATATGATATAGCTCCACTATAGTTTGAAGCCCGTAAGGTAATAAATGTTTCTTCCAGAACCGCTTATAAATTCTGACTCTCACAAATAACGTTGTCACTGTTCAATGAGGGAAGGCTAATAAATTTTAACAATAACCAAAGCAAAAATAATGCTCTAAAACCCAAGTGAATAAACTGTTTCAGCAGAGTTGGATGAAAACCAAGGAAACATTAAGAAGCTTAAATACTGTACATTACAGTACTTAAAAATTTACTCCAGTCCTCCAAAACCCAATGAACTTACTGGTTGTATACCTTTTATGGGAGCAGAAACTCCCATCAGATCTCATCATACACATGCAAATGCATAATAGAACAAAAATATTGACAGTTAAGTACCAAGGATAAAAAATCATGTTGCCAGAAAGAAAGATTTGGTGGTTCAAAAGCTTTAAAAAATTTTGTCATTCAAAGCTCTAAATATACACAGTTCCTCACCCCAGAAAAAAATACTCAGACTTATCTTTTGTGAGGGGTAAGTCTTATCCAAAATCAGCAAGAGCACAAGCATTAACTCTTCCATTGAGTCTGCAATTGCAAACAGGGCATATCACTATTCTAATGAAATGCATCAAGGCATAAACAATTATTTTTTTGGCTCCTTGTATCTTGTCTATAAAGATTTATCTCCTTCCTTGTAAATTTTTGTGCATTGTACATTATCATAAAAAATTAGTGGCATATAAAAAATCACAGAAAACAGGGCTGGTTGGAACACCATTTAGTCCACATTCTTACAGCAAAGCACTAACTATTCAAATGCATTTCCTGGCAGATGGTGGTCTACTTTGTTCTCATGAAACATCAGTAACAACCTCTACAATCTTCCCACACAATTTATTCCAGTGCTTTACATCTCTTAAATTCGCTAACAGAAGATATTTTTTTTAACAAATTGTAGCAAGAAAATATTATGGGTTAAGCCATATGTTTCTATTTTCTTGACAATGGACAGGAAAAGTGGATACTTTCATTTCCCTTTTAATTTTCTTATAAAGATCATTGTTTTCTTTCCAGAGTAAATATTCAGAAGAAAGTTACACAGAATTAATGATCTCATGATCCCTCTTAGGACTTTGAAATAACCTAGGTAGCTGTCACTAAATTAGTTATTGAACTTTCTCTAATTAAAAATTGTTCATAAGAAATGCTTCCTGACAACACAAGGGAAGCTTGACATATCTGGTGAAAAACTATGCTTGCACCTTCACTGTTTGTTTACAAAAGTAAAGTTAGATGAACATGTAAAAGATCTCACAAAAGCTAAACCAAATCTTCTCTGCAGATATAATACAGTGCTTTCTTATATTTATTGATCTCAGTGATTCCAAGACAGATTTCCCTACCTAATGGGTAAAAAGGTTCTCTTTCTCTCCACTGCTAGTCCTGTGACTAATTTGCACCTTCTATAGGCTGCTTTCTCTCAGCCCCATTTCAGATCTTGCTGTTCCTAGCACAGTTTCTCTAGGAATTCTTGATTTTGCATGTGGTCAGCATCAGCTGTGTCATGTAGCAGGGAAGGGCAAAGGGCAGAGTGGGAAAGGGGAGGCTAAATCTTTTCTTTAGCTCAAGTTGTGAAACAGGTGGTGTGGCCCAAGTCTTTGGATTTGTAGCTACTGCTAATGCTGCTGAATTCTCAAAATTATGGGCATCATGAAGGCTCAGCTCCCACCAAAAATAGAAATCCACTCTCAAAATTATTGTTTAACCTTAAAAAAGGCTAGAGTATTATGGAACTGGAAATGGAACCAACACTTTCCTTAGGGACTACTGTGCTGTAAGCAGTAAAATTTTATTTTTTGTCATTTAGTGGTACAAGTATAGCTAGAACCATACTGGTTGCACAAATTTGGAGAAGGAAGAAATTCTGGAGTTGTAAATTTTTGAGAACTGATTTTACTTTTAAGCAACACAGAGAATGACATAATGTATTGTTCTTATTCTCAGCAACAGATGAATTCATAGGGAAGACTGAGATTTAGAGACTTGAGCTAGCACGAAGTTCGGCGGCTCCGTGCTAGAC
>VZSC01000685.1:9417-31172 GCA_013398225.1 Steatornis caripensis
GTTTCAGGTACTTTGAATTTGTATTTCTCACAGGTTCTTACAGAAAATAATGGGAAGAATTTTGGAGGAGAACTAACTCCTCAAAATTCTTATCCCCTTTTGGGGCTAACAATTTATACACTGCACACAATAGACAGAAACATTCACAGAAATCTCACTATCCATTTAATAAAGCAACCTAGTTGGAATGTTAAATTTCAGTAGTTCTGGTACACCTCTTTCTCAGTCCACATATTTGTTATTCTGTCTCATAGGAGAGATATAGCAAACACTCCTGAATACCATGATAAATTAGCAAGAACTAATTTTGTCTACGTATGTCTGTGCTTCGCCCTTTATTATACTCTTCTTCATATTGTGGGGAATATAAAATGACTTACCTAATTTAGGAACAAATTCCCACAAAAAAGGGCAAAATATCTGATTCTGAAGATGTATATCAAGGACAAACATTTATTACTGCAACACAGTGACAGAATGTGTGCATAATTCAGCTGTTTCTTTCCTGTTTAAAAAAGCATAAAATCCCTAAGACACTGTGTCACAGAGCTTGCTGAATTTGGGTAGATGCCTATAAGAAAGAGACAAAGAACTTGAGACTTTTATTTCTTCTGTGACAAGAGTTACGTAAAGTGTTCTTCCTGACCTGCTTAGTTAGTATTTTTTTAATACATTAGTATTAGCATCTCAAAGAGTAGATCAGATTTGTCCAGTAGAAGTCACTCACTAGTTGGGTCCTGAACGTAACATTTCATGTAGAAAATGGTCTTGGGTGATAAATACAGTGTCGTATTAGGAAACCAATTGTGGGATTTTTCTAGTTAAAGTACAAGAAAAACGCAACTTGTTAAAGTGAAAACAAATTCAAAACAAAAGCAGTGTAAGGGTGTCTCTCAAAAGTCCCTGTGCATGTACCAGTTGTGCATGTACCAGTACTAATTCAATTTTAATCATAAAAGAAAAATTTCCCCTCTTAAACAATTGGTTTTATTTAAGTTTGTGTTTTATGACTACCATAAAAATGGTTCTTCTCTGGCTGAACTTGCATAAAAATCAGAATTTGCCATGTTCTTAAAAACGTATCTCTCTCTGTGTATGTCTGTATAAAAAAATTATTAACAGGCCAACTTAGGTAAACTGTCTATGTGTCACTTTAATTTCTCAAATTTTTAGGAAAATAAACAACTCCATATACTTTGACTTAGAGTATGAATCTCCCACTGAAAGAATTTAAATGGTTTTTTTGATACACCTAGGAAAATATATGCATTAGAAATTCACATTATACACAATATTTATTAGATATGTAAAAGACACACTAATATCTTGAAGCAACTCAAAAATTATAACTGATAGACAAACTAAAAAACACTGAAAATCACTCTACTCCTTTCTTTGTAGTTGGATATTGTGAGGGAAAGATTACTAGATATAAAGCTGGAGACTGTGATGGAAAAAGGTCTTTGAAAACCTTGCACCAACTCTATCTACTAGCTGTAATTATTTTTAGGAGTCTCAGCAAAGAAAATATAATTTGGAATGAAAAAAAATCATATGTGTGAAGTACAGACTCTGATTGACTGACATTACGAAACGTTTTCTTTCTCCAATAGTCTCAGAGCTCAAATTGTGCTATTTAGTATTCAATGAAGGCATGGAAATGAATGTAGATGTTGTCAAACGCCAACATGCACCACAGGTGCAGAAGAGGTTAGGTAAAATGGAAGCATCTAAAGTGTCACTGAGCAAGAATAGGTAGGACAAAGTGAAGTTCATGGAAATAAGCTTATTCTGGCCATAGAGACACATGTAAGTTTAGGGTAATACATGATACAGAACCTACTAGTCTGTGTACTCTTGCAAGAGGTGTGTAATACCAGCAACTTAACCAGCACTGCAGAGTGGATAATGATAATATTGATGTTCTTTGTCTAGTAACATCTGTCTTCCAATCATATATCCAAAAAATTCTAGTTATCCAATACTGAATGATCATCATCTAAGAATAGGATATTTGATACTCAAATGGTATTTGGAACTGAACAAGAAAGTCAGAGAAGAAAACAAGGATCATTCATAGTAATGTGTGAACATTGCAGGAGATTTTTTCGTTACTATCACTGAACCACTGCTCATCTGGAGACCAATATATATGACTGTCAGCCACCTGGTTCAAAAATATACGGTAATATGGCACAATTAGTAATACTGACCTAAAGATATTGCAGTAAACATATTTGAAGTTTGAAAAAACATTTGATAAATATTCATTTTACAAATTAAACAAATCTGTTCTGTTATAAATTCTATTCTATAAACACACATGCTTTCAGTACCAAAGCAAAACCTTCTAATGCCAGTTCACTATAGTTTGGGGAGTTAAGCTTATTATATCTATGACTTTCAATGATATCTGATAAAACTAAATGGAAAGGAGAGCAATAAAATAAAAATATAACATCAAGTTGATCGGCATTCAAATACAAAATGTGGCTAAGCTCTGAATCAGATAGTCATTTTGCAGATACAGATATAACTCTCAACGTAGTCTTAAACAACAAATAAAAATTAAGAATATGTTAGAAAAGCCCAGATCTAAACGACAGTTAAAACAAAAAACCCCAAAACATTACATATTTTTAAAGGAATTAACTGAAAAAAAAAAAGAGTAAAAAAACCCCTCCACATATCCTTACACCATCAAACACTTATTTCCTTCTACAGCAACCTACTACGACACTCCTAACATGTAGTGCTCCTAGTACACAAACCAGATCTTTCATCTGTGTATCAAGTATGGTAATACCCAGCTGTCTTTTATCCTTATTCCATTCACAAATCTTATTTCACTTTTTTCATTCAGTGCATGAGTAAGCCTTTTACAGATGAGAGTTGCTCGAAAGAAACAATTTTATTTGAGATGTTTGGAAGCTCTGAAAAGTCAGTCTTAATCTTTTAAGATTACACATGAACATTATGAGTTACGTCTTCAATTAAGGTAATCAAAATCACCCAAGATGAGCTCTCATGATAGTAGCATCCACAGAAAGGACAATATTTATTATATGTATGTTTCCAGTATACCTAATAGTACTTTGAATGAAATTTCTTGTGTTTATTACAAGTCTCTGAATAATTAATTACAAAATTAAAAGCAATTTTTGAAATCAAAATGCTACAAAAATCTCAAAAGTTGTTTTCCTGTGGAAAGATTTATAACTAATTTTTGAACCATTATTAATACCATGTTGCAATTAAATCCATTTGCTGTTCAAAAAAATTGTTATAATTAAAACTCTTAGCATCCTGATCTCATAAATTTCTTCTACCTTATAATGCAATTAGAAACCTTAAAAACCTGTGCTCTGTTTTAAAGTGAGTGAATTATGTTTTAATGGATTGTATAAAATTATCCAGATACTCAAGCCCTATTAGTTTACAGCATATCTAGTGTCCTGCTCTTAAACAATATTTATATTATGCTTCTACTTGGTTGTGATTTCTGTGCTTGAAGTAAAACGTGCTTTGATTCCTTCAGACCTTCAGACAAGAGAATTACAAAAGAGAAAAATCCCATTTTTTTACCTATTTGTTCACATCAGTTCTGAAAGCAAACTATATTGTTAATGACAGATTCTAATTTATATTATTGTTCTAAGAGTTAGGGAAAAAATACTTCTGATGTGAAACATATCTGACAATTAGTTTAAATAAGCAGTTCTTCTTGGTGACCTACCTACAACTTCAGTTGCAAGGAAACATGGAAGGTTGTAATGTGGGAGGTGGATTCTCTTTCATCCTCTAATGAGTTACAGAAATTGAAAAATTCTGTTAAAAAGGTTACTGTCAATGAACTTATTCAGGAAAACAAAGTTGAAGAAGAGTGAGCCAAATAATGGAACAGATAGGTTTCTAACCCTCCAGTTGTTAACCTTCATGTTAAATGTCCTAAACTAAAGATTATAAGGTGAGAACTATGGACAAACAAACCTGGAAACTACTGAAATAGATTATTATATGTACATGCTATATGTAATTGTAAAAAGTTATTAGCTACTAGCAGTTTCTGCTACTGTAAAGGACAACTCATTCTAAGAAAATTATAGGTAAAACTATGCATTGGGGAGGGGGGGAGGGGCAGTGTGAATGTGATCATTCTAGCCAGTGCAGGTAAAACATGAGTAAAGATTATGTTCTACCTGTAATTTAAATGATATCTTTTAATTAATTGATTTTCATCCAAATTAAATTAAATATTATTTTCCTCTTAAATTTCCCATGATAAAAATATCCTAGCATTTTGCAGTTGCTTTTTCTTCTAGATTTTCCAAAAACAACAGGTCTTGCAGTTTTAAGATATAGCTCTGCAGCAGGAACCACTGGAAGGATTATCATTCCTGCTGCTGTATAGGTTTGGGCCATCTCAAGTTGCAAAAGAAGTCATACAAAGCAGAAAGGTATGAACACGTAATGGGAGGGTGTACAGAAGAGATAGGCAGACTCTCCCCATTGGCACCCAGTGGCAGGACAAGAAGCATTAGACACAAACTGAAATACAGGTAATGCCATGTAGATGTGAGAAGAGACTTAAATGTGAGGGTGATCAAACACTGGACCAGGTTGCCCAGAGAGGTTGTGGTGTCACCATTCTTGGAGATATTTGAAACCTGATAATCAAAGCCCTGAACTACCTGCTCTAGCTGACGCTGGTACAAGCAGGGGGTTTGGACTAGATGATGTCCAGAGATCCCTGTCAACCTCAGTCATTCTCTGATGCCACAGAACATAGAAGCTCTATGACATGGTCAAGTGACTCAAACTATGGACGTTGAATCCCAGGGTGTTATGCTTCCAGGGAAGCAGTCACAGTATGCCAGGTTCAGCAATCTTAAGCTCCCTAATGATACATGATGCAAAATCTTTCCTCATGGGTCCCAGAAAGCAAGGCTAATAAAAGTTATTCATTTATCAAAAGGTCTAGTTCAGCCATCAGCATGTTCATTGCAAAGGCAACATTTTTTCAGTAGAGGCTCTCAGGAACTCAAGACGCTCATTAGAGATGCACTGCTGGATGACAACTGTACAAAGAAAAGAAAAACGTCGTCTCATTGTTAATTGTTTGTCCATGTTGCATCAGCAATGCTAACATATCTTACATCAAGCTAATTGCCAGGCAGCAAAAGTGAAACATTTCTCTAGATTCCACACTGTTCATTAGCTATATTAGATAACTAAATTATGTTAAAATATCATATAAAGAATAGATGCAAATCAAAAGAGGAAATAAAAATTACGCACATAGAAAATATAGTTTTTTGGGTTTGTATTCTTTAAGTTTTTTGAAACTTTTAAAATTAACCATAAAAGAGCATACAAGAATCTTTTACTGAAAATAGAGAAATTTAAAATCAGTAATGTAATTTATTAAAGAAACAATGAAATAGGATTTAATGTAACTAAGGAAAAAGTTAGTGGTCACTTGCAACAGTAAAAGGCTGAATTTCATAATAAATAGGAGTCTTCCAGTGCATTAGTATTCTGACATTTATTAAATAGCTTGACTTGTTTTGTAAGCATGTTCACAGCAGCATATTTTCATGTTACACTGAAACAAAATCTCTAATTTTGTACACAATTCTTATTCTTTCTCTTTGTGGACGTGTAAGTAAACTTACAGTGACAATCTTTCTTTCTTTACACATAACAGTTCCAAAACAATGAAGTTCATATTTTTTTGTCCTAATAAACTGCTATTCGTCACTGTGAGAGGTAGTGACTCCCATCTCCCACAGCACTGAGTGGCCAAGTATCTTCTGAACTAGGCTGTGTTAAGTTCAATGGCATATTTCCCTAGGTTTGGTAGATTTAGGTAGATTTAATCCACAGTTTGAAATATCAAGTAGATGTAAGAAATATCACTGGTACAGTTACTTTAAAATCGATCAAGTATCACCTAGTTTACAGACAAATAAAGAAAAATACACGAGGTCAAAAGCCATGCAAAGCAACTCCTGCAGCAAGAAGCTGAGGAAGAAATTTTGTTGAACAATAAACTTAATTTCAAATTATTTGAATGTTGAGCAAGATTTAGCTAATTTTATCGTTTCCCAACTATTCTCAGCAATGTTCATTCACCAGCAAACTGAGTTAGAGTAGCAAGAAGAATTACAAAGGAAAATCACTGTAATTACTTGGACTTCAGAGATCCAAGTAATCAATGTCTTAAAGTCTTTCAAGTCTATTGAAATTAACCTTAAAACAGAAAACTTCACACAGGAAAATAAAAAAATCATTAACTGTATAAATCTGTCTTAAGTGAGAGAAGAGATCAGTAACAGAATTTTCCAGGTCTAATTCTGTCCCTGATTCATTGTGTTTGTTGGCTCTGGTTACTAGAGGTAGTTTAATCTATATGAGTTCTCAGGAAGTTAATTTCAGCTACTGGATGATTTATATTACTTAGGCTGGAATCTCACATATGACTGGTCTAAGAAAACAAGAAATAAAGTGCATTATTAAAAGAACAAAAATGGAAATCACAGAAGTTAACAATTTTTTAAAAAAGAAACCCTTTCAGGGAGCTAGCCCAGTATTGCTCAGGGCAAAACTAATGTAACTGAGAGAAGATAGTGAAGATATTTTAGGTAACACGTTCAATGCAGGGCAAGATTAAGGTAAGGGTGTTCTAGGACCTCAGGGTAAAATTTGAGATCTTATATTCTAAAACACTGATAACTCTGGAAGAGTCTTAGAACTGAGACATAAGGTTCAAAAGAGTTCTTACAATACGAATCTTCGCTGTAATACAAAACCAAAACCAAAATCCCTTCCTTACCAAGCATTTGCTGAAGGCAGACATTCCTGCAGACTGGCAATATAGTGTGAGTTTCCTGTCTTTTAATTACTTGCACTTGATACAGTGAACATTATTAAAATATAACTGTTACACTTTATGTGGATTAAGTACATAATACAGTTAAAGTTAACAGTTTAAGAATTGGGTAGAAAATATCCTAGGTGTTTTGAATTTCAGATTTTCACTTTGATTCCAGTGTATGAGACACAAATAGATGAATATGCCCAGACAGAAAAACACTGTGCAACAGTCATCCTCAGTCTGTATGAAAACAGATTTTGTCTTTTAGTCAAAATCACTCTAGTTTATATGGGCTAATTGTTGATGTTCTTGCCCTGTATTCACTTAATACTTATTCACGAGAATTTTTCTTAAAAAATGCACTAATCTACATATTCTTATGAAAATCCTTGACCCTAATATTGTAATATGCTTTGTTAATATACTTGATTAAGATCTCCCTAAGGTGTCTGCTGATATACTGGGTTCTAGAAGACTGGAAGGTAGCTCCAGGGGAATATAAATGACACATCTCACAAATAGGTTTGGTTTAGTCAGCAAAATCATGCTTTATGCTCTACAATTGCTGAGGAACTAAACTTAGTAGGCTTGTAGAAAGTGGATGTTAAGATTGCATATTCAGAGAGAGTGTTTTTAATAAACATCTATATTTATTAATGGTTAGTTAGCTGTTTTGTGGTGCTATAACTAACGCAGCACAGACTAAACCAGGGAAAACTAGTCTCCGAATGAACTCTTCAAAACTTCGGAGAAATATCTGCAACAACCTGATACAAGATAGAATACCTTACATTCGAGACCTACACCAGTACAACACATTTTACACCAAATTAATTTGACTAATTACTAAGCCCTGGGAGACAGTATGAGCTCAGAAGTTTACATTTTTTAATCTCTGGTTCATTATCTCTCCAAGGTCGAACTCCTTTTTTCCAGGAGTTAAGTCTTGGTTTACTATTACCATTACTATATGAGAAAGACTTAACTACTTAAAGAGTAGAAAAAAACATTGCTTAAGTGATTAGCTTCAACTAGCAATTGTTAAATACTGTTGTGAAGAAGAAAAAAAAAAGGAAACCTAAAATTCAATAAAGTCAATAAAGTAGTACTTAGGCCATCAAAACTATGAATACATAGTATGGTGTTTTTTCCCCTCATTGAGTTACTTAAGGGAATCTGTTCATGTAAAGATCTTCATATAAGGAATTTTAAATATTTTTAGAAGAATGTCATGCATACTTGAGAAGCTGCTTGTCACCCAACAAGTAAATAGGATGCTTTATGAATAAACATTAGCATATAATAAAAACAGATCCCTGAAATAACATGTTGAAAATTTCCATTATCTTAGAAATCTGTACCATAGTGTAATGAGACAAAGAAACAAAACCTTAAGCAGTTATTTTTGTAAACATCAATTACAGATCACAGACTATTTAGCAAACAATAACTAAGAATGAAAGACTAAGGAACGCATGCCTTTCAGTACATTACACAGGCTGTGAGATGTGAAATTAGAGAAAAAGGTACACCACAAAAAAAAAATTGTACCAGAGCAGAACTAGACTCCATGACATTTCTGGGAAAACTAAAAAGAAAGTCATCAGTAAGGATATCAAGTTGTTAAAGGACAGAGGGTTTGCATCTTAACTCTTAAAATAAGTTGCAATAATTATTTCAATACTAATTAAATTTTCGTCACATGCAACATGTTTGCTCATGTCTTCATGTCCCAGATTATATGAGAGGCAGAATTTTCTATTTAATAGAAATGAAAAAAAAATGCTGAAAGTCTTTGGAAGGACTCTAAATTTCATAGTATCACAAGACCTCCGGTTTTTAGAGCAAGTATATGTACTAGATAAGGATGACCTCTTGCCTGTCGAATCCTCATAGTTTACCTTAGTAGTTTCTTTCAAAATCAAGACCCAGCTAGATTGCATTGTTCAGATTTTCATGTTGCTGGAAACATTTGACATTTTAAAATATTTAAACTACTCCAAGAGTAAGTAAGGTTAAAAAAAATTAAAGAAAATATATGTTATACTTTTTATAATAAGGTCATGTTAATATGCATGGGGTTTTTTTTCAGTGACAAAATAAAAAATTATTAAAGGTTTGACCTTAGTGTAAATATATTCAGTTTTCTTAAACGTATATATGCGTAAGAATATACTTGTAAACAGAGAACATCTAAACAGAGTTCTGTTCAAAAAGTTTGTGAAAGCAAACAAAAAATTTGAGTTTTCACCAAATTCTTATCTTCCTACTTCTTCCAAGCAAACATAGTGTTAATGAAAACAAATTCTTCCTATGTTTAGCATACTTTCAAAGCTGTGAAGTTTCATATTGTTTCCAGGTCACCCGTAGCTGACATCTGCTATTTCTTTTGCATGTGCTGACTTTTTGGATGTTCCATAACTTTGGTGTTTTAGTTAGTCAGGCATGAATACACTTTGAACAAAATGATTCAGATTATATCTGAAGCTTAAATGAATTGACTGTTAAGGCTTTGATAAAATCCATATCAGGATTTTAATATTCTTGCAGTTTATTAAGTTCTGGATTTTCTGTCAAAAGTCTTAGAGCTCATGCATTGAGGAGGTACAGGTCAATCATAATGTAAAGCCAGAAACATAGATTTAAATCCTAAGTTTTGAAACTTCTTTACATCAGGGAGGAAGTTTCAGGCCCAGAAGTGTACTGCCCCTTTGGCCTCACATATTCTCTCATCTTGTGGTGCAGCAGGATCTGGAGGTAAAAAATATGCGGTGCATACTGCAGTTTCCCAAAATGCATGTGACAGCATGCTATTTTGCTTTCAGGTAATTTTTATTATTGTATCAAACAAGACTAACTTTTCTGGCCAGCCATATTCATAAAAGAAATAAAAATATTTTTTAAAGTCAATATTTTTTAAAATTCAAAAGCATAAAGAATTAAAGAATAATAGAGTCTACATGTCCATTTTGTATGAATGTAGAAACATTGTCACCAGATGTGGAAGGTACTTAATAGCAGACAGGATTGAACTACTCCATCAGATGCGTCTGAGAGAGATGGCACTCTTTGAAAGTATTTCAAACCATGATGCAATATTTTCCATGTAAATCCCCTTTACAAGACATTAGAAATCCAAAACTGCAGTTTGTAACAATAAGAAGGGGTATGGATTCAGCTCATGGCTCTGCAAACCGTTTCCCAGGTCAACTGCTTGGACAGGAGGTTGGACAGGACAACTCACTGAGTATCAATGACTATGCTCAATACAGAGTGTAGCAATGACCTGCCTTCAGGAACCAGAGATGATGAAGACCTAATTTAGGCTGCTGCTAAGATTATAGAAAAAGAGGAAGAAAGACATCAATTTGTGAGTCCTGAGAAGGTCATATTGTAGAGAGAACAGCTTGAGCAAACTGTGCCAGGAGGATCTAACATTTCTCTCAAAGACTTGAACCAAACCTGTGCACATACAAAATGGACTACTTGAAAGACTGTGTTCAGGCAATAGTTTCTTTTCACTGATCAGTAGCTCCTACTCCCTTAAAAAAAAGTAAAAACCCTGACCTTATTTCAGAAGTGTCTTAAACCTAGTCTTAAACCTCTTAACCTTTCTTAAATCTCATTCTTGATCTGTGAAACCACGGAAACAGCAGTCCACAGGTACAAGAATGGTCTAGAAAAAAGCAACAGTTCTGGGAAGATGATTTTGATCATCTGTTTTCTTACACCTTATGGTCTGTGGTGAAAAAAAAAAAGAATTAAAATCAGTATCTGCATTGTGCAAGTGTTTCTGAGTGATTTGGGAACAGAGTAGTGATCACTCACCATCTATACTGACAAGAGTTTTGAATCCCACTGCATCCAGTGGTTGACTCCAGCCGCAATAGTGACATCTTTGAGTGAAGTCAATTGGATTGTTTCCTGAAAGGTAAGTTTACTGAAGAAGCTACAAGAATTCCTTTGGGTTTCTTTCCTCTACCCTCCATAGACCGTAATTGGGCATAAATTATTAAATCTGAAGGATACTGAAATTCTATTTATTTTCAGATTGCCACTGTGTCACTCAGAATCACCATTGAAAAAATAACCAGCTATAAGAAAGAATAGATTTTTGTTGTTATTTGGTTGACCTCTCTTCCACCTTATGCAGAAGTTTGTGCAAGAAGATGAGTACTTATTTTGGCTCTCAGTGCTTATAAAAGTACTCGGCAACTCACAAAAATCAAACTCAAGGCTCTTTCACAGAGTCATCAGGAATTATAGAGACAGATCCCTAAGACATTAAAAGAAAACAAAACACACAAACGTTTGAAATATATTAAGAACCCAAAATATTTTGAACTCAGTGCCACAAAAATTGCCCATCTGTTCCTCAAGCATTAGACCAGAAAATTGAAAAAGGCAAGCTCTGATAAGAACTATAGCTGAGGATAGAATTTTAATTAAACTATGCTTTTGAGTTTTAAACTTTAAAGATATCTTCCAGTTTCCTCTAAATTAGAGTTCTGTATACAGATGTGTACTAAGCCTCTGAAAATCAGATTTTTAAGATAACTTCTCAACAATGACAAAGGCAAGAATTTACTAAGAATAAGCACTAACATTGTAGCAAGTAACAAATAACCACACTTTCCATTTAGAAAATAGGAGAGAGAGATTGACTTTTTAGTAAACCCATGCAACATGCATCACTGTAGCATGTACGACATAACGGAACTGAAAAAGAAGCGTAAGTACATTTATAAGTCATGAATCCACTTTGATAACATTTTGAGTCATTTTTCAATTGTTAACAATCTTACTTTGTCAGTTCTGGAACAAGAAACTCTAAAAGCACCACTAAGACAAAATTCAAAACTACTAGACGATGTGGAACCACTCACATACAAATTGATACTTCCATGGAACTATGGCCTAGTAACTGAACCAGCTTTTGATATTATAGTGATTCTGCCTGCCAATGGAAAGTGTTGAGACATAAACAATCTGATACTCTCCTGTTCTGGGACAAGCACAGTGAGTTAGGACAGTTAGGTGCTGCCTAACTGCAGCTGGAACTCTTGTTGCTTGGGAAATATACCCGAAACTCCTCCTGCCTGGATCATAGCCCACTGTGAGAGGTTTCAAGATTACCTGACACGAATTATGGCCACAATGAAAAAAAGTACTGACCAAAGTCAATCGTCTTACGGTCCTATAAATAGCTCTTTGGGGTTTCTGGGACCACAGTGGGTTGTGACCATGTATCTCCCTCTGAGCCGGAATGACTCTCAGGGCAGAATTTCACGATCTTCAAGGCAGTTTTCGTGATGTGATTCAGATTGTCTGCTGACAGAATCAGACAAAGGAAAAGAGTGAGTAATTCACTATACTTATATTTCATGAGGTTTCAAAAATAAAAAGAATGAGTAATTCACTATAATTCGATTTTGCATTTTTTTTCAAAGATTATTTGTACCAAAATTTACTCTAATTTGCAGAGAAAGAAACATCATAGTTTAACCTCTATGTCTGTGTGTGCATGTATGTGTGTGCGTGATTTGATTTAGGAAAATGTATCGACTCTTTAAGTTGCTGTGTTAATTGTTGATTGCTGATTACTGACTAAGTATTGGTAAAAATCATATAATCTAGTGTTATGATTTATTGTAATAGTGTTAATGTATCTTAAATTGCTGCTACAAATTGCTGTTGTCCCAAAGTTAGATAAGATCTATACTTACATGTTAAATCACTTACAATGAAATACCAGTGCTACACTGCTTTAGACATAAATTGTTGACCAAGTCCAGGACTAGGACTGGATCCAGCCACACTGAGACTCCTCTCTGAGAAGGACTTTAGAAAGCAAGAAAGTCCTTTCTGAACCTTGTGACTCAACAGGAGGGCATTCCTTGTACCTTTTCTCTAATTCTCTTATACATCATCGCAATCCAATTTCGACTCAATTTCCCTGCCCTACCTCTATATGAATCACTCCCAAGCACCACTCCAACCCAACTCCCTTTGCACATTCCCTTCATTCAGTAAGTAATAGAATGAACCTTGCCATTAAATTATCTAAAGCCATGGGATTTTTTTTACAAATTCATATTAAAATCATTTTTCCTAGTATCTTTGACGGTGATTCTTTAAGTGACCTTTAAGACCTTAATCGCTCTTCTTCATGACAGATGTTTTTCTAGAAGTACATTAGATACCTTTTCCAGCAGATCACTGTTATAGTCCAGTCTGTAGTCTTACGGGGACAGAAAAAGAAAATTCATTGTTTGAGGACATATCGGATAAGAAGTGACAAGAATTACATTTTAGGCAAGTAATTCTCTTTTAAATACAGTGAAATATTAAATTAAGACACTGAAAATAGAAAGTCTAGAAAGGTAACAGTATTAAACAATATATTACATTCCCCAATCTCTTTGCATTTTACAGATCCTGATCCCTTTGTACAAGAAAATATTACAACACTAGTTTGCCGTTATAAAAAGTTTTACATGTATGATAAAAGTCACCAGAAGGTAAACTTCAAGTGATTTGAATCTACTGGAAATTTCTGAAATTGAGTTGTATAAAGGTCTCTTTACTCTTGCCTTAAGAAAGTTTATTACATATCACATATTAAAAAAAAATTAGTAAACTTACTGGGTTTTAAAGTTTTGATTTCCACAAAAGTAGTAGCAATTATATTACTTTCCCCAAAGCTATACTTGTCTAAAATTTTTGTTCTAAAAATTTGTTTAGAATAAAAATGTCATGATGTACAAAGCTTACATTATGTGTCAGGCTGGATCTGTTTCATCTATGTACAGAGTACAACACGTGCTGTCTACAAAGCAAATCTTTTGTTTTCCTTAATCCTCTGCCTGTCAGACTAAATGTCTATTATATTTCCAAAGGTCTTGACTGGAAGAAGGTGTCCTGAGGTAAAATGATCTTAATTAGAACAGACACCTGTTTTTCCTTTTGTCTTACAGTGGATATTTTCCTCAATTAACAAGAATAGACAGCTGCTGAGGTGGCTAACATCCAATCAGACAAAGAATCAGTGGTTATAGAGCACTAGAGGTAAAGAACAAAGTGGTTTGCTGAAAAAGAGTGATATCAACTCATCTAGTGCTTCTGCACAGCTCGCGGTATTCCTACTGGTGGTAAAGACTTCCTTTGGAGAGTGACCAGTCTGTCCAGATTGCAAAAAACCTCTGCAAAATATTGAGGAGTATTCAAGCACATTAATAAGAAGTACTAAAAGTTGAACATATTTTATGTTTTCTATTTAAGTCCTGTTTCAATAAGCTCTCAATCCAGTTTATCAAGAAGCTATTTTATGCAAAATCTTTAAACATCTCTCTGGGGCACAGAAATTTCTCAATAGCGAGCTTCCCAGTCTGGCATATAAAGTTATGACAAAGCATCTAGCGCAAATAAAACTACATACACTGAGGATAAAAGTAGACCTTTTTTTTTTAATTTAAAAACAGAAGACAATTATTCATTAGAACCATTACCTAAGGCTGAGATAAATTCTCCACGGGTGCAGTTTTTTAAATCGAAGTTTTGTTAGAAAGATTGCAGTTCAACAGCAGTATTAAACATGCAACAATAATTGGGTCTTTGGTTTGCTATAAAGGAGCTCAGATTACATGACCAGCATGAACTTTTCTATCTCTATGAATCCACTAAAAAAAAAAAAATCCAAAAATAAACTAAAATACATTAATCCAGCATTGACAAATGCAGCCTCCATATGAGTTTTCCATAAAAAACATATCTTTATCATAATCCTTACCCATTTTCTTGCTATTTGACGTTATGTATTTTTAAGGAGAATTGATTAGAAAACATGTAGATACATGTATTAGCATTAATTGCTGTAGAAGACAGCAAACTTTCCAATAAATGGAAACACAAAAACCTTTTGATATGCATTGCAATAAATGCAACCAAAACTATGTTGAAGGTACATGTAGTAGCATACATACAGCTTATGCATATAAAGGGTAATGGTAATCTATCAGGATTTAAATAACGTACATATTGGTTTACTGTAAGAGCAGTTATAATGCCAGCCAATTAAAAAAATAATCTGCAAGTATTTTTAGTCAAGAAATATAATATTACTAAAACTTGACTTTTATGTTCTTTTACATGTAGTAGGAACTATGCCACTAAAATTGCAAGCTTACTGAAGAAACACTTTGATGTAGTTTTGAAAGATTCTCCCTCATCTTTAAATGCTGGTTTATTCTCTACCGATACCTTTTCAGCTCAAGTAAAGACATGAGAGCAACAAAAAGAGAAAAAAAAATAGTATCTGACATTCCAATGTTCTATTTTGTAACCTTATGGTGGGAGTAGTGTTTGCTTGCTATCTGTATTTCTTATTTCTCTAGAACAGCTGAATTGTTACAGCTGTGCTAAAAAGAATTAAAAAGACTGTATTCTATGAACACTTTTCTAACAACTTTACAGTCAGCTTAGAACACAAACTTACTAGGCTCTTTTTTTTTTCAACTGAACTGACCTGTTATGCAGAGATACTAGCAAGCAGCAAATATCTTCTTGCTGAGGATCTGCTATATAATATTGTATTTATTTAAATCTGTTTAAATTTAGAAAAGTATTCTTCCCAGTCAGAATGTTTCACCACTGATCATACACAAAGCAAACATTTAGGGATAGTTTTGGGGACATTGACTATTATTTTTGGAAAAACAGAAAATAAGCAACAACAACCTCTCAATCCTTCCTTCAAGTCCCATAGCAGATCGATCCTTCTCACTTTAGTTAAGATTTTGACAGATCTATTTCCATATATCCATGTTTTTACTGCCATTTATGCAGCTTTCACTTATATGCATAGACACACCCTGGGAATATTTCAATCAGTATCTATCTACCTTGGGTCTTAATTTCCTTCAGACTTAGTGTTTTTACTTGTACTTTATATTAGTCCATTCCTAAGGTCAGTCATGTTTATCATATTAAATCATTCCCTTAATAATATTTTTTTAGATTACATTTTGTCTAAAAATTGGAATAACAATTTCCATTGCTTTACATCCAGAAAAACTCAAAACTCAGCAGTTGAGTCCTCACAACAGATAGTCTGATCTATCCTGTCTTTTTCTTTTTTTTTCAGGTTAAAACAAATATATATAAAATACATTCACATGCTGTGTGGGGTAAAAGTATGAAAACAAAAACATGTTTCATTTTCTCTCCTGGCAAGATTCTTCTAATTTCTCATGCTTTTCCTGAAAACAAAATAATAAAAAAGTATCTTTTAAACAGCATTAACTATATCATCCTATTGTGGGAAATTGAATACTAAAGAATCTCTTAATAGAAGTCATAATAAATGCCAACAATATTTGATATCACAACACACAAGCACAATGTGTAGCAATAACATTATGTTCAGAGTTTGCTGCTATTAAATTATATGCCAACTATAAAATAAGATGAGATATGTTTCATCTCATTTAGTGTTAGAAATATGTATTTTCACTTGGTGGAAATAAAGACTGTCTTCTCCCACTATATCTCAAAGATAGACGTAAGCTAATAATTATTAGCATTAATATAACTATATAGTTATACCTGTCATTTTTATTAAGTATAATTTTACCCACCAGGCAACTATTTAAAACATCAATTTAAAATTTAGCTTTAAGGCACTCATCTAATTTATTTTCAAGCACACACTTATTACTAAAATGGTCCAAAATGAAACCTTCACACATTTCTAGTGCATAATGAATAATTAGAAACACTTTAAATGCTATCTATGATGTTTTGAAAAAAGCACAATTTGCACCTTGCACACTACATTTATTTCCTTTTTCTTATTTCTTTTTTTTTTAAGAACACTTACATTCTCTGCCAGACTGCAAATCCAATTTCAAGTTTTACTTCAATGTTCTGTCTACTGCCCATTTTTCTTCATGTTGAGGTGATATATGCAGAAAACAGCAAAAAAAGCTTTCTAAAGCAATCGTTTCACAAACAGTGGTTGTGCATATCATGCTGTCAGATCTTTGTTCAGATGAAATACTAATAATAGAGTCAAATAGCTACGACTCTAGGCAAAAGTTTTAAAAGCCCTGAACTATAGGGAAAAGGACATATCTTATCTCCTAGGATGTGACTGCTTCAGAGGAAAACAAACAAGTGGGACTGAAGATTAAACTATTTCATAGGGTATTAAAAACAAAACCAAAAATAAAACAACAAATCACACATCTGAAGACTTGTTGAATTCTAAACTTCTATGAACCTACAACTGGAGTTTTTAAAAAGTTCAACTAATAGTGAAGATCAGGTACGTTCTACCTCCTGCAAGAGTGACAGTAATATTGTATTATTAATTACTAGCTCTGTTTTTTTAGTGTAGCTGACAACAGAAGTAATATTTGCAATTTAAGAAAGGCAAGTGATGTTAATAACAGCAGTGGATTAATAGGATTCATCATTGGATTTTGTCAAGAAAGGCACATTTAATTTAGGCTTATAAATAAGCATTTTGCTGGGGCAAAGATATATTCTTGCCTTTTTTTTTTTTTGCCACTTAAAGAAAATCTATTACTAAAATCTAGAATGCTTATTTTATTAAGTTAGTTAATATAAGGTATTTATACTGTTAGATAAAGCCAGAATTTCTTTAGCTTCCATTGGTTTTCACTTAGCTTTTCTTGCAGAATATTAGGAACAACAAATCGTTCTAATTCTTTCATCTCATAAGAAATCCTGAAAGCAATGCACCTTTTTCTTCAAAATCTAGAGATGAAACTAGCATTATTAAAAAAACTTTTATCAACAATTAAATTATAATAATAAATTACCCAGACTTGTCTCACTTGGACATAAAAGATGCATTTTCCTTCCTTAAGTAAAATAACCCAGACCTTTCAAAGGACTTCAATGAGATAAAAATCAGACATTTCCATGTATGTAGTTCTTTTGAGGCATGAATATGGGTGACATCTTGTTAAATCAGCCTCTTGGTATTAAAACATAGTCCAATATAAAATAGAATTTCTGGCAATAAATCCATTACTAGAAGTACTTAGTTTTTTACAAATTCAAAGAAAGAAAAAAAGAAACTGGTATGCAGCTGTACTTCATCATATGCAAATGCTAGTAAATTACATTAATAAATGTAAGGGTTTGCCCATCATCACTGTAGTTGAGAGAAACTGAGGAACTGTTTACTGATCTATACTCTAGGAAGTGTCTAGTTACTATTTAAAATCTTAAAAATGTCTGAGTCAAAATGGGAAAACTTGCAATGACATTGCCTTTCCTTCCACATTTGTAAGAGCATTACAGCTCAGGACCACAGAAATGAAATGACTCTTGTTTCTGCTGGTCCAGAGCTCCCCTCAGCACCCTGGGCATGGGAGTGCCCTGAAGAACAACATCCATCTCATAGACAGTCTGCCAATTTACACCATATAACCAAAAGCACAGAAAGTTTTCTTGGAAATTTTTAATTGGGTTTCCTCCCCACCAAACAATAGATACTATTGCATTGCTTGATTCTCCAATGCAGTAAGCAATTGAGTTTCTGATGAATATATATTAAGTCTGAATGACTTATATATTTGTTTTCAATTAAAATCCTAAATTTTTATTAATCTGATATTAATCTTAAACTTAATATCATATTAATCAATTATATCTTGCTACTTCTTTGGCTTGGCAGCTGAGCATTTCTATATGTATTTGTTGATCAACTAAATGCCTGACAGTAATTCTAAACTACACTGTTTACATTCTGCCTTTTCCCACTACAGAAATAGAAGTTACAAACTTAAAAAAAAAAATAGATCCATAATATACCAAGAGGCTCCACCAAAGTTTCTCTGTCTCTAACCACTTTTCTTTGTTGTTTATTGGGTGAAGAACAAGCCTGAAAGTTTCTAACACAAAGTTGGCATTGAAAGGTCAATGTTTTTTGCTTAGAGGAGTATAAAAATAAGTTATATTATTTCGTTTGTAATAGAATTTAGGTAGTAAAGAGTGAAATTGAGAAAAGCCAATTCAGTTAACATGCCAATCAACAGAAAAGATTTTCCTTCACAGATAATGGTTAATTTGTTTCATAAAAGACATTTCTGGAATAAATGCTCTGAGGAATCCAAGGATTTTTAAGAAAAGTTCTCTAATCTGTTTAAATGTGTAACAATGGCATTTCACTTCTGTATCCATAAGGAAAACATCATTTGTACACACAGTGATGAACGTCTGAGACGTGAAAGATCAGAAGCAAGTGGGAAGAAAACCAAGGCACCAAAATAACAGAAAGATTATAGACTTATAATTGTTAGGGAGGAATGAGAAAAGCCTCAGTTTAAACAGATAAGCAAAAAAATATTCATTATGTTGTATAAACATAATGAATTACAGTAGAATTTCACTTGTGTTATGTTTTTTTAAAATAAATTACTTCAAAGTGAGAATGGAAATACAAGGCCAGATCACTGGAACACATTGCTTAGTAGCATGACATCTTGTTCTCCTCAGAAAGGAAGCCCAAAAATAACATACCAACTTGCCTCAACAAGTTTTTGTTATACATATAAAGGGAAGAGAATATACAAGACATATCCATATAAATGAAATTTGTTCAATTTTCAGAAAAAAATGCATTCACAAGCAGTAAATATCTTTTGATGAAACACTTGTGTGTTTATAAGCACATCACTAATACAGCAGTATCTCCCCATAATGACGACTCCAGCCTTGTCCTTCTTGAGGTGATTGCAATTACAATACAATTGACTGTACTCTTCTTCGAACAGTCTTTCCTTGGCTTAATGAATTTGTCATGGCCTCATTAACCCTTTTGCACCAAATTTTTCTCCTCACCTTCCTTTCTTATCTTCAGTATTATGCAAATAATCCAAAGAGGTCGGGTCTTGGTCCCTTTCTTTTCTCCTTCATCTTATCTACAAATATGTCAACTATTATAACAGTATAGAAACGCGTTTTGCTCTACAAACCAGTTCCTCCTGACTCAACTGCTTTCTCCTAGAACTGACCAGCTATCAGCTTCACTTCCAATGACTCCAGTGAAACTCAATATTTCTTCTTAGACCATTTACATCTTGTTTTTTCATTACTATGGCCAAAATACCCAGAGAAAAAAAATTATCTGAGTTGAAACCTTTACTGTAAGTCATCTTCTTTATCTAGACTATTACATGCTCACATTTCAGCTGTAGTAATACCTTTGTATTTGTGAAGTCCAGATGAGGTCTTGCTCAGTGATACATTCAGAATTCTATTATAAACTCACTTATGTAGGTTGCTTTTTTAAACCAATCACATTTTTAATGCATTCTTCTGTTGCTACATCAAGGACTACTTCTCTTCAGTTTTAAGGAATGTGATAGCTTCTTTCTTATTCAATATCAAAAATACCAATTGGCCCAGACTGACAACTTCTATCACCTTTGATGTGTATTCTATATAAGGATTGTATAGAAAGTATGTATTCCATATTGTAAAATTTTCTCTGACATCTTCTGTTTTAGATGAGCTTTCATTCAGCATCTGCAGTATTAAGATTTGCTTCATTCATGCTTTATTTTGCCATGATGCCTACAGAAAGCTTGAGATGAATCAAGCCATCGGTGCTCCAGGATCACCCCTTGACACACTGTCCAGTGCTGGTCTTCTGATTCTTTTCCTACATCACACCATTTGTCAGTCTTTTCAGTCAGTCTTTATTCTCCATCTGTGCTTTCACAGAGTGACAAACGCAGCATAAACACTGTGTGTCAACAGCGCCTCTAGGATTCTTGAGAATTAAGTAGTCTAGATAAATAACAACTACAAATCCTGGCATTGTAAACCACTTGTTACTTTTAGTTATTCAAATGAGAATCTCTTCTTATAATGGCTCAATATAAAAGCATATAATGTTTTCCTAATAAAATTTGATTACAAAATAGGTAGGGAAAAGCTAACGAAAAAAAACTAATCCTCATATCTTTGAAATATGGAAGTTATAGGCAAACAAGGATAGCCATCTGAATAACTTTATATTATTTTCACTGATGATATTTCTTTAAGAAATAGAATTTTGGAACAAATTATAAAAAAATACGAAAAATATATTTCTGAAGGTAAGTCTAGTTGAAAAATGAAACTAAATTGGATCTCATCTAGAGAATTCCTGTGCCTTAGGTGTCTTGTGCAGAACTGTCTCATATGCAGAAAACTGTACATGGACACTAATTATCAGAGAGGTGCTTCTGTGAATCTCAAAATACATACTTTAGAGTATTTCAAAAGCTTGTGGCATCTCTTTCTTTTGAAACAATGTTCAAATTTTTCTTTTCCAGTACCAGGAATTTCTTTGAAAGCAAATCTCTCCTTTGTATGTAAAAAAATCTGTACCATATGCAGATGCAATTATTTTCTCTGATGCTGTAACTATTTCTTAGAAAACCAGCTGAAAGATCCAAACAAAGTATTACGGCATGCTTGAAAAAAAAATCTAAAGAAAAAAAATTTAATAAAGGGGTTTCAAGAAACACAGGTAGATCTTTTTTACATTCAAATATTTCAATGAATTTAAGAAACAAATAAAAAAATCCCAACCAACTAAAAAACAACAAAACAAACAAAAAAAACCACAGCAAAAATTTGAACTTGGATTTCTGGAAGGGATAAATATATGAATTCTGATTCTATCATATAAGGGGGAAAGTCTGACTTTTTCCACAGTTAGTAAACAAAAAGAAACCTATCCTCACTCAACTGTGGATCTGACCTAAAATCTTTGAGAAAATTAAAATTCTGCAAATAATTCAGGCAGAGAAAGGACATTAGAATGATACCAAAAGCCCATCACTCCTTGTTCATT
>VZSC01000685.1:36185-48715 GCA_013398225.1 Steatornis caripensis
TCTAAGGAAGCACTGGCTCCATGATTTTTTAAAAATAAATTATTATAGGATTATTCAATATTTATAGATATTTTACCTGTATCTGGAAGCTTTAATGCCTAATACAGTAGGTTTTCTGTTACAAAAAATACTGAGATTTAGCAACAGAGTAAGTGTATGCACAAATGGGCAAATATTAAGAAGTGAAATTTATAGAGACTTCATGTAGCCCCCTGCTATGATGTCCTATACATTAGCCCTTCCCTCTGCTTCTTTTTGAACCTCTTCTGAATCTCATATTCCTTGCCTCAGTAAGTGATTTGTTGTGGTTTAGAGAGACACATTTTAAGCACTTGTAAGGACTCGTTCTAGAAGAGCAAAAGGGGAAGAGAGGGAAAGTAGAGGAGCTGCCTATAGTGTGTGTTGTCCACATGGGCATCATAACGTGAAACTCATGTTATCCACCAGAAAAATCACACTCGGAGTATTATTTAAAAGCACCTCCAGCAGTCAAAATATCAGCACACAAAAAGTACCTCCATTAAAACATAATAAAGTGCCATAGTGGGTCAGCTGTCCTGAAGCCAAATTGGCAACATCTAGAAGATAGGGTCATGAGCTATGAACACCAAATATTTTCAGGTACATATTAATATCGGCACTGCTCCAATCTAAAGAAACAGAAGTAAAGTTAGTGACAGATCTGTCTTTTTCTTCATTTAAATTAATGTTAGTTCTCTGCATTCCCAATGTATTTGACTGTTTTATTTAAAGTGTTAGATTTACTAAGTAAATTTGGATTCAGTTTGCTTTTGTGACAGAGCAGCAATCTGTAAGCCATTGTAATAGCTGTAATGCACATTCTTGTTTGTTTCCACCTTGTCATACACAGAGAACAATCATAGAATCATAGAATGGCAGGGGTTGGAAGGGACCTCTAGAGATCATCTACTCCAACCCCACTGCTAAAGCAGGTTAGCCTAGAGCAGGTTGCACAGGAATGCATCCAGGTGGGTTTTGAATATCTCCAGAGAAGGAGACTACACAACCTCTCTGGGCAGCCTGTGCCAGTGCTCTGTCACCCTCACAGTAAAAAAGTTCCTCCTCACGTTCAGGTGGAACTTCCCGTGTTCAACTTTGTTCAACAAGATCACTTTCAGCTGAAAAAACTTAGTAGAAAGCATCAAATTTGAATGCAGCATGTATTGTTAAATACAGCTTGCTGAAGAGCTATAAATTTTCACTAAAGTCTTCCCAAGTTATGTCTCAAACAGAATGCAGTTTTGACAAAAAGTGAATCAAGAGAACCTGTCACTGAACTGAAATATAAAAAGTACCAAAATACGTAATAAAAAAAAATAGAAAAGATTTGTTGATATGCACTTGGACCAATAAATCTAAACACATTGAGTTAATGAGCTTCTAAAAAAGGAAGTCTAAATTTTGTAGAATTTTAGGATGAGAGAAGAGGGCAGTCTTTCAGTTTTCCTCAGCTGTACTTAAAGACCGTGTTTTCTGTTGAAGACACTGCACTTTATTACTAGCTTACTATATTATTAACAAAATAATCTATTAACATACTTAAAGGCAGAAATTCTGTCTGCACAGTACTGACAACTATCTTACTTATTCCAAACAACATTGTAGGTCACAGGACAAAAAATGTATTTATTATTCTGAAGACATAAAAATCCTTTCTTGCTCACTGTATATTCCTTGTTCAATTAATGAACTCTTCACAGATTTCTTCTGAAGTTAGATTTTATTCCTTTGGGTTTCTTAGCTATCCACTGTGATGAAGTAAGAGTGCTAAAGAAAATTTATGAAGTATTAGTACAGTTGATTTCTACAGTCATGGTAAAAGTCAACTAGTCTCTTTTTCACGCATAAGAGAATTATTAGCATTAATGCAACTAACATACGTGTTTTCAAGGATACTCTACATTCTGACTATGTTCATAAAGGCAGCTTCTGAACACCAACAACTTTAAAAGTAGTTCACATTTGACAAGACTTGACACAAAAAGAAAAGAAGATTTTTTTAGCTGTTTTTATTATATAAAATCCTATATTTTATTAGAATTTTCACGCAGATTATGCATTAAATATGTTACCTCAGGGCCCTAGATAGAAAAAGGCTATGTAATTCATCATCTACCACAAACATCTTATAGTGCTATCAAGAAGATTAAAAATAACATACAATTTGAACATTTGCTCATTGTTTAACAATAAGTATTTCCTTATACATATTATTTCAGTGCATAGGTCCCTCATGTTAGAATGAGATAATAATGATTGTCATTCAGCCTTGGCAAAATCATCAATACCAAGAAATGGGCAATAGAGTTTATTTAAAGAAATGTTACAGTGACAGGTTCAGACTTAACAGTTCCACTTGAATAAACTGAGCTTAGAAAAGGTAATTACCACACTCAATTCTTTGGGTATGAATTTGCTTTTAAACTGCAGCCCTCTGAATGCTTGATTTGGAAGAAAGGAGCTATTCATTTGGAATCACAGAATCACAGAATGATAGGGGTTGGAAGGGAACTCTGGAGATCATCTATGCCAACACACCTGCTAAAGCAGGTTTGCATAGAGCAGGTCGCATAGGAACGCATCGAGGTGGGTTCTGAATATCTCCAGAGGAGACTCCACAGCCTCTCTGGGCAGCCTCTTCCAGTGCTCTGTTACCCTCACAGTAAAGAAGTTCCTCCTCACGTTCAGGTGGAACTTCCCGTGTTCAACTTTGTGCCTATTGCCCCTTGTGCTATCCCTAGGCACCACTGAAAAGAGTCTGGCCCCGTCTTCTTGACACTCACCCTTTAGATATTTGTGAGCATTGATCGGATCTCCTCTCGGTCTTCTCTTCTCCAGGCTAAACAGACCCAGGTCTCTCAGGCTTTCCTCATACAAGAGATGCTCCACTCCCCTAATCAACTTCGTGGCCCTCCACCAGAGTCTCTCCAGTAGTTCCCCGTCTCTCTTGAACAGGGGAGCCAAGAACTGGACACAGCACTCCAGATGCGGCCTCACCAGGGCAGAGTACAGGGGGAGGATCACCTCCCTCGACCTGCTGGCCACACTCTTCTTAACACACCCTAGGATGCCATTGGCCTTCCTGGCCACAAGGGCACATTGGTGGCTCATGGTGAGCCTGTTGTCCGCCAGCACTCCCAAGTCCTTCTCCGCAGAGCTGCTCTCCAGCAGGTCAGCCCCCAGCCTGTACTGGTGCATGGGGTTGCTCCTGCCCAGATGCAGGACCCTACACTTGCCTTCGTTGAACTTCTTACCCAACTGTCCTGCCTGTCCAGGTCACACTGAATGGCAGCACAGCCTTCCCATGAGTCAGCCGCTCCCCCCAGCTTTGTATCATTAGCAAATTTGCAGAGGGTACACTCTGTCCCTTCATCCAGGTTGTTGATGAATATGTTGAACAGGGCTGGACCCAGTACCAGCCCCTGGGGAACACTGCTAATTACAGACCTCCAACTAGACTCTGTGCCACTGATCACAACCCCCTTAGCTCTGCCATTCAGCCAGTTCTCAATCCACCTCACTGTGCATTCATCTAACCCATGCTTCCTAAGCTTACCAATGAGGATGTTGTCGGAGACAGTGTCAAAAGCCTTGCTGAAGTCAAAGTAGACAACAGCCACTGCTCTCCCCTCATCTACCCAGCCAGTCGTGCAATCATAGAAGGCTATCACATTGGTTAAGCAGGATTTCCCCTTGGTGAATTCATGTTCACTACTCCTGATAGCCTTCTTTCCCTCCATGTGCTTAGAGATAACTTCCAGTATGAGCTGTTCCATCACCTTTCCAGGGATGGAGGTTTCCCAGGTCCTCCTTCTTACATTTTTTCAAGATTGGAGTGACATAGGCTTTCCTCTAATCCTCAGGCATGTCTCCTGTTCTCCACAACTTTTCAAAGATGATGGAGACCTGTCATTTAAGCTAACGTACAGAGGATATTAAAAATTTTATGGAATAAAGACCTTTCTTTATAAAGGACTGAACAGGTAATTTTTAAATTGGAAATGTGCTTCAGAAAAGGAAAAAAAAATGGAATCCAATGATTTATGAATAGTTGAGCTTACTACACTTAGCATACTTAGTCCAAGTATTCTACTATACTTTTCATATCATACATATCTCTTAAAACTGAAGAGAGCCTGGGTGCAGAAAAATCCTAATAAGCTGAAACATTTGAATCCATTCCAGCAAAGTTAAGTTTATTGTTTGTTTGATTTTTTTACCCTGGAAATAATTAGTGTAGAAAATTCAATACTTCACAGGACTGAAATCCCAACAACTATTGCAAAAGTGCTAATCATTTCAATCCTTTTTTCCAGCTTATAATGCCATGTATTACATCTGCCAATGAAGAAATCTCTGAAGGTTTAAGCATCTAAATTTATGGCTGGCTTGAGAGAAAAACCAGAGTTGATTAAATTCAAACAAATGGATTAATTACTCTTCAGCTCCTTCAAAGCAAAAAAAGAATCACCTACAGTCCTTTTCTATTTGTTTACAATGCTTCAACATCAGCCACAAATGTGAATTACAAGGAAATCTGAGACAAAAAAAAATGTGACTTTCGAGCAAAAGGGTGGCGTAAGAAGCAAGTAGTAAACTAATGATGTGTTTTGGTTTGTTTTTAAATCTTCAAAAGTAGTTTTATTTCTTCATGTGGTTCTGGAAAGAATGGAAGGAAATTAACATTGTTAGTTATTGAAAGGACATATATCTCCTCTATTTCATATAATTTGCAAATGAAACTTGCTAGACTTATTAAACCAAATTTAAAAGAAGACAAATTAAACAAAAAAAAATCTAAATATTAACCACAGCCTCAATTCCCAAGTCAACTTGGAAAGCTCAATCAATTTTCCTAAGACAAACAGTATCTTCCATGGATTGTATGTCTTCATGAAATAAATAGAAGCTCTATTGAAAGTGTTTCCAAGGTATGCTTAGTTTGCAAATAAATGCAGATACATGATTCTGATGGAGGTGTGTGTGTGTCTTTGTTGGTCATTTTGCTATATATCTGTTTCTTTTTAAATATTTTTATGTGCTACTTTGCAAAAACATCCTAATCTTCACTCATGTATTTGAGCAAAGATTTTGCTTCTAACATTCATAATAGCATTCTTAATGATATCTGTAGGTAAAAGGCACAAGTTTAAAAGCCATATCTGAAAGAAAAAGCAGCAGGAGAGTCAGTATTAGCAGCTATTTGAAACTCCAGCACCTCTATTTATTTATGACAATGTGTTTATGTGCAAAAGTAGTCTGCTGGTTTAGATGTGAGTGTTATGTAAATTCATTTCAATCATATTTAGTTTATTCATTCTGTTTCATTCTGCAGGAACAAATCCATCCTGATCATTTCATCTATGGCTGGGAAAATTGAACTCTAACAGATTGCAGTCCCAGAAGAAATTGCTTGGTGTTAAGAGCTGCAAGTAATTGTTAAACTCCTACATGCCTCAGGGGAGAAAGCGTGTCCTTGATTAGAAAAACAAGTGAGGTGAGAGAGGGAATGAGAGAAACTATGCTTGTAGCTAATGGGTATGGTGACATTGTGTATTAAATGCTCTGGGCAACTAAGTCTTATTTTCTATTTTTAACTAGAAAATTTAAAGTAGATATTAATATTTAGAGCCTATACTATTTTTCATACTAAAAGGTAGATACCCTCTTAATAGAAAATGAGCTGTTAGTGAGCAGATAAACACACAGTGCTAAGGTACATACTTCATTCTTATTCTAATTAAATTATATACTTCTGACAACTCAGCAGTGGATCTTAGAAAATTACAAAGAATATGTTTATTGAATCTTGTGTGAAGGACAACATTTTTCATATTTCTGATTATATTCCAGATGAGACTCATGCACACACTAACCAGCATTAATAACAGGAGAGTTCTAAAGGCCTAAATTCACTCAAGACGCAAGATTTGTATGGGATCTTTCTTTGGACACAAAACTCTAAGTGATGTGTATACTGTGGCCATAATAATTTTTAGTTAATTACTTATAGGTATTTAGTGTTACTATTTGAAGAACTGAAACAGTGCAATTATTCTAGATCCTTAGAAATCTTTGCTGTTATTGAACAGATATTATATTGCATAAATATATTTGAACTTTCAGACTTTGAGAACGTAAGTGAAGTTCAGTACATGGGCAGAAGAGAAAGTAAATTTATGGGCTAGCTTAGAAAGCTTCAAATAGTAACAGATGAAACTCGTCTCAAAGACGAGGAAGACTCTCTTTTTTTCGATTTTTTTTTTCCCCCTAGATCACTAAATAGTTGGAGCATAGAGAAATTGATATGTGGTAATCCTCAGAGGAACCTGAGGTTTAGGGTTAGGAAATTGGAACATTTATTTCTAATAATCTCCGTGTAGTAATTACAGGTTCTCACTCACACTTGTTTAGGAAAATTAACTGTCACACTCATCTAAGCAGCACGAATTTCAAGTTATCAGATTTTCGAGCTTGACCCATGGCCTCTGTTTTTCGGAAAGGTCTTAAGTGCCAAGTTACTCTAGACAAGGGACCTTCCTTAGGTCCAGGCCACATTACTGTGAATCAAACTTAATAGGAGCTTGACACTAGGATCTAACAGGAAGGGGAGTGCTTTAGCATTAGGAAAATCTGATTACTTTTCTTACATTCAGGGACTTAATGTATGCTTTTCAATCAAAAGTTAGAGGACAGAAAGAATCAAAGAATTCCCAGTCTCAGAGGAAACTTTCCCAGATTAATGCAGAGACAGGGTCTCTATTGTTTGCTCTCTCTCTAGCCTTCTTGCATCGAGACTTACCTTCAGAAAAGTGACTCCACTTCATACTTCTCTGTAACTTGGTGGAAAGGATATTTTCTAGTAGAGCAACAACAAATGGGCTGAACTTCCACAAGTTCACTGAAAGCCAAAAGCCTGGACATCTCACTACCTAATAAAAAATTATGTGAAGAAAAACCCCACACTCTTTGTTTTGTTTCATATTTACCTGTAAAAGGAATTCTCTCAGACAATTCAGTGAACTAAAATATGTTGCTCTCACCAGTTAATTCTATGCAGTTTCTAGCTCAATATGTCTTCAGTATTTTCTTTTATTTTTTCTCTCCTCTCCTCTCCCTCTCCCTCTCCCTCTCCTCTCCCCCATTTACAAACAGACTTACCTCCTGGAATATGCTATGGCTTGTTCATGAGGCTAAAAGCACCAAGAATAACCCTATCAAGCCACCTGGGATACTTATATAATCAATATGACACAAGATGTAGATGTTTAAACACCTGCTGTAAATGTTCCCAATGCTTTATCCTTTGTAATTTTATCTCTGCGTGTTCATGACCACAGATATAGGTAATTATCTTACTCATTGTATTTTAGGAAATCTTTCTTACTCCATTAAATTTCTAAATTTTCCTCTTTCTTAAAGGAAGGCACCCAACACTGAAAAAAGACAGGCAACAATATTAAGAAGGTATAGTTTAATGTGAGTTGATTCTCAAATAATAAGTTCTTAAAAGCTAGTTGGGAATAAATAAAGCTATTTGAAATGATGAGGTAAATCTGTGTAACAGTTTTAGATTAAATAAAAAAAAATGCTTGGAACTTGTACGAAAAGTAGTGCACACAAAGTGCTTGATGAATTGGAGTGTACAGTGTGAAGACACTATGTATTGGAATGTGTGAATACTCCTACTGCTTTAAAACCCATCTAATGTCCATTTTACACAGAGTTCTCATTGATGCATCCTACTGAGTTTGGGGTTTTTTTTTAAATAATGCATATATTAACTTGCATATATTTAGACAACTATTTCAGTAGGCTTCAGACCTAGGTATTCTTCCAAATGACTGCCATATTCAGTGAACTACAGTGTCATTGCAGCATTTTCTTCTGTCTAGTGCAAAAAATAATTACACAAAGTAGAATGGATGCATTTTAACAAGGACTGTAACTTTTTTTTTCAGGAATATATGGTAGAGCTTTTATTTGAGAGGCACAGATGCAGATTTGTGTTAGCAAAAGGAAATTAAAAAGAAAAGTTTCCACTTTTGTGAAACATGTTTTGTTGCTGCTGAGCTAATGAATATAACAGAATCATCACATTTTTCTCTTCTAGTTCTGTGAATCTTTGTTTCTTTTGCTACTTTTATCAGTCCAGGGTATTGAGGTAATCAAATCAGTAAGAAAGAATATTTAATATCTTAGAGAAAACGTTATTAACAATCTCCCTCTCTGCTAAGTAATTGATTTGCATGCCAAACCACATTTTAAAAAGTTGATTTTTGGTATCCCAAAATACCTGACTGTTTTCAAGAGAAAAGTTATTATCAAGTCAAGTACTAGCCTCAGATATATCCTCAAAATATAGAGTGGAACTGTACTGATCCATCTTAGCATAACAAATATGTACCAATCTAAAAAATTCTAGTTACAGGTATTGCAGTTATGAAATCAACAGCATGTTTGTTTGCAAATATCTGGAAATATTTGAACGTTTCTCAGAATTCATAGGGTTAAGTACAATACACCTATTCCTAGATCCTAGATCTGTAAATAAACGTTCTTGAAAATTATTTTGGTTTGAGTTGTTATAAGTACATTATATTACCTATAGCCCTTGAAAGACCAGTTAAAATAGCTATAAAAGCATTGACAGCTTATGTCAGTGCATATTTATAATTAGATGTATTTACCTTGCTATCATCTAAGGAAATTACAACTTTCTGAATAGAAAAGTGAATAGAGTGAATGCATTTAAAGTTCAATGTTCAGTTCTTTTGGTATTTAATGATAACACAAGTGAAAAAACAACAGCTCATAGGATTACATTATTTCAACCACAAACTTCATTAATTAGATTTTTTTTTTCCGGAATTCTCCTACTATTTCCGGTACCTAATGCTACACGCCTGGATTTCTGAAATCCAAGAAAACTGTAGTATGGTAGTAGTAAAGCAGTTTTCTGTTTGGTTTTTTTTTTTTTTTTCCTAAGGAAGAATTGTGTATCTAATGATCTTTTCTGTCATTTTTTCAAATTTTGAAGACCTACACCCTGTGATCTACAATAAGATCTTAATATATTATCAGAAAAAGGAAAGAGAAGTCATTTCCTACTTTACTGAAAAAACCTACATCATTATCCCCCATCAACAGAAGTTTTATCCATTTCCAAATGATTTCTCTCTTTCACAAACACAGAACAAAACAAAAACTGAAATATTACATACAATAAAATTAAGAAAACCATCAACCAAATATAAAAATGACTAGGTCTGATTTTCAAGGTGTCCATATTCAAAGCAGTTCCCAAGCAGGATACACTGCAGGTTACAAACTGAGTGACTTCAACTGAAAAAGAGGACTGAACCAAATGCTGTTCAATTTATCTTGAGTATAGAAATCTTACAGGCACATTCTCAAGGTTTTCAAGATTGATTTTAGGCAGCAAATATTGGCTCAACTTCTACCGAAACAAGCAATGAAAGATTTTCTGAAAGGTTTTCCTATTCTTATTTAAGTATGGAATGCATATCAAAACAAAATGCTTTTTCTTAATCATGTTCTGGATCATCTTTTTATTATTTTGTAGACAAATTTTTTATGAGGAAGATTTGCTTAGTATTTCATCTATTTGCTCTATAATGAACAGTTGGCACCATATGTTATTTATATCAGGCATATATAGTACAGCATTTTTCATAAATATTATGGAAAACTCTGTTTCAGTTTGATACCCTTTTAAAAAAATGGCAATAATATAGGGCTAATTCTTCTTTCAGTGAAACTAGAAAGGAAAATTATTTATTCATAAATTATCACACAAAATTCATTAGCACATCTGTTACCACCTGCACAAAGAATTCCAAATGAATATGATGGGTTATAAATTTAAATTAAAATTTATTAGTAATGCAGATCTTAATGACTGCAGAAACAGGACTATATAAAGTCATGACATTTTGTATGGTATTTCTCTCTCATGAGCTCTTTCAAATATATCTTTATGGATAGTGTCAAACTGCATTTATGGAGGTATGTAAGAAATGAGCCAAAACTCACAAATATCATTAGAGGCCAAAGAAACCACATCGTGAACCAATCTGCTAGTATATACTCTGTGCCAAGGGAAACAGCCTTGTTTAATATGCCTTCCAGGACACTTTTGGAATGTGTAAATTATGTTTATCTGGCTTCATTTTCATTAGCAGTTCAGCCAATGTCTTTAATGCTGTTAATATATCTCCTTAAATGCTTAAAATCTCAAATCATCTGTCCATTTCCAATAGTGATAAACATACTGTCAGATACAAGTAATGTATTATTCTGCTAAAAATTATTTTGGTAAAATAAACATATATTTTCCAATCTTTATTGGAAACATATGGTTGGTTAAGTTAGCTTTATAAAAGCATAATCAATATTCACATATCCATCTCAATCTCAATTGGAACAATAAATCTTGTATCTAGAGCATCCTTTGACACACTTTTGAATTACATGTCATATTTAAAACATATTCAGAAATTACAGTCAGGAGAAAATGTAGAAAGCCGTAAGAGAGATACTGTGGTTTGAATCCATGATTTTGTTTCCTTTATTTTGTCACTGAAGCTGTCATACTTTCCAACCATGCAGATACTCAGTTGTACTTACATGTTGCTTTACAATCCGTAAGTCTACATTTATTTTTTTCTATTAAGATCTATGCCACGATTTTGACCAACATACTAATATTCAAGTTTATGGATTTTTCTACCTCAATTATAATTTTAAGGTCATTTTCACGCTCAGGAAGGACTTTATTTCAACTCCAAGAATCCTTAACAGACTTTTATTTATGATTGAGAAAAAAATCACATTCAATTTTTATTATTTTTTTAAAATCACACAACAAAGAGGAGTATCTTTCTCATTACAATCTGTGTGTCATAGAATCATAGAATCATAGAATCATAGAATGGTAGGGGTTGGAAGGGAACTCTAGAGATCATCTACTCCAACCCCACTGCTAAAGCAGGTTAGCCTAGAGCAGGTTGCACAGGAATGCATCCAGGTGGGTTTTGAGTATCTCCAGAGAAGGAGACTCCACAACCTCTCTGGGCAGCCTGTGCCAGTGCTCTGTCACCCTCACAGTAAAGAAGTTCCTCCTCATGTTCAGGTGGAACTGCCTGTGTTCCAGTTTGTGCCCATCGCCCCTTGTCCTGTCGCTGGGCACCACTGAGAAGAGTCTGACCCCGTCCTCTTGACATCCACCCTTTAGATATTTGTGAGCATTGATCAGATCTCCTCTCAGCCTTCTCTTTTCCAGGCTGAACAGACCCAGCTCTCTCAGCCTTTCCTCATACGAGAGATGCTCCACTCCCCTAATCATCTTTGTTGCCCTCCGCTGGACTCTCTCCAGTAGTTCCCTGTCTCTCTTGAACTGGGGAGCCCAGAACTGGACACAGTACTCCAGATGCGGCCTCACCAGGGCAGAGTACAGGGGGAGGATCACCTCCCTCGACTTGCTGGCCACACTCTTCCTACTGCACCCTAGGATGCCATTGGCCTTCCTGGCTGCAAGGGCACACTGCTGGCTCATGGTGAGCCTGTGGTCCACCAGCACTCCCAGGTCCTTCTCCGCAGAGCTGCTCTCCAGCAAGTCAACCCCCAGCCTGTACTGGCACATGGGGTTGTTCCTCCCCAGGAAATTCCTATGTTGAAGCAGCACAAGAAAAGCAGGGACAACAAACTGGGTAAAATTCTATCTAAAGCAGAGATAAACAAGACATTTCTGAAATCATCAAACTGGTATATCTCTAAATAAATAAGCTATTCCTACTGCTACCATCTCAAAGCTGAAATTATCCAGCTTGTGTTTTCTCTTCAAAATAAATGATTAATTAAACTTTTAGATTTTAACTGGGAGGACAGAATTACACTTAATTTTGTGGCTAGTTAATAGGAATAAGTTTCAAGGAAAAAATACACTGCCAGTTCAAATGAATGAGGCATTATCTTGACCTTGCTCCTTGGTGCAGCAGAATTATTTCTCTTTTGAAAATTTATTTGTGATGAACAGTACTTATTTAGATAGCAGACTGGAACTACTCAGCTTCAGGAAAAGTATTCAGGATATAAATCTGAAACAAAAATCTAAAAACGCAAGTCCTTTTTGCAAAGTAGACAGGATTTTTTAGAAATACGGGACAACTGGGCGGTACATCTATGAAAAATGAAATGTGAAATGGGACAATCATAAGAAGTAATGAGGCACAGAACAGTGGCTGGATCAGTCTGTATCCCCATTCAGTATACATCTGACACTGAAAAGAAGGAAACAGTTACTGGATGACTGATGTGTTGAAAAATATGAGGAGAAAAACATAAAAAGAAACGACGAATGCTCGTAGTGGGGGACTCTGTTAAAAGGCACTGAGACACCCATCTGCCGGCCTGACAGAGAGCTGAGAGAGGTTTGTCCCCTTCCGGGAGCTAAGATAAGAGACGTTGCCGAGAGGGTGCCACAACTT
>VZSC01000685.1:52370-81140 GCA_013398225.1 Steatornis caripensis
GGTGCCCAGCGACAGGACAAGGGGCAATGGGCACAAACTGGAACACAGGAAGTTCCACCTGAACATGAGGAGGAACTTCTTTACTGTGAGGGTAACAGAGCACTGGCACAGGCTGCCCAGAGAGGTTGTGGAGTCTCCTTCTCTGGAGATATTCAAAACCCACCTGGATGCATTCCTGTGCAACCTGCTCTAGGCTAACCTGCTTTAGCAGGGGGGTTGGACTAGATGATCTCTAGAGGTCCCTTCCAACCCCTGCCATTCTATGATTCTGTGATAAAAAGAACATTATTTAAATAGAATGGAAATAACAAAGGCATGAAAAAAGTTTAAAATAATTTGTTATAAATAAATAAAACCTACATTACTATGCAGGTATGTAAAAAGGCTTCGATACTTCTAAAAAATGGAGCAAAGCAGAAGCAATTTGCAGATTTCGTCACTTGCAAAGTACTTGAGTCATCCCAGAAGAGCGTTAGTGAGACATCTATACTATACAATGATGTAATTCTTTGTATATCACGTATTTAACAGAATGGAACAGTAGGACCAGATGTGCTTTTAAAGTTGGTTTACGGAGTTACATAACAAATATCTCTAGGACTGTTTTTTCTGATTGTGTATTTTTGGGACTTGAACACAGGATCTCAAAAAGATATAAAATAGTTATGAAATAAACAGAAAGAAATATTAAAATGGAACCAGATTCAGGTAGCTAAAAATCAGTTAATTAGTAAGAAAAAGTATGCTTTATTGTTTGATACACAATCATTAGAGCAGAAAGAAGCTTAGAGAAAAATGCAGATCCAGAGATAGAAATCCAATCAATCACTCCATTGACAATCATCAGCTCATTCAATCACTGTTCACTTTTCTGTGAAATATGTTTGTACATCATTGTTTCCTGTTCAGCTAATAATATGACGTCTATCTGTGCACCATCTGTTAATCTTCTAGGGAACAACTTTGATATAGCCAGTTTCATTGTGCAAGTGCCAAACAGGCTGAGCACTGGTTCTTTCACAGTCCTTCCACCTTGCATTTCAAACAGCAACTGAATGAGACAAGTAAAGTTCTTACGTCAGTTGAGGTTGTTTCAGTCAACTGTCTCCTCACCTGGCAATATGTACAACCAGCTGCCTAAAATTTCTGTGTAAACTTTTTATTTTTATATCAGCATTTCCATACTGCTGAATAATAAGAGAATTTTGATGTCTTGCAATTATAGAAAGAAAAATTTTGGAAGTTGGGAAATACATTTTGGCTATAGCATATGCTATTTATACATTTTATGACATGTATAAAATACTAGGCAGGAAATTTAATTTTTAAATTTTTTTCAAATGCTGATACTAACCAAGAACCTGAGAGGGCTTTTGTATTTATTGCTTCTTTTCTTTTTTTTTCTTCTCTTTTTTTTTTTTTTTAAATGTCAAAGGATTGGGGAGAGCACTGGTTTTATTTAAACTTATTAGTCAATTCCACATAAACGATCCTGCAATGCTTCTGCACATTGGGGTAGCATCTATTTCAAATACTCATCCATTTCACCATATAAAGAAAGAAAAATATGTTTAAGAAAAGAATTATCAATATTATAAAGAAAAATAAGACATAGTAAGGGAAAATAATGAAGTGCTATTTTACATTAGATCATGTAATATCTTAAAGGGTAGAACTTTGCTGTCAAACACAGACACTGTGCAGAACAAATATTTTCTAACAAGAATCTTCAATAGAAAGAGGATAAATAAGCCTGACATAATGTAAAATTAAATTTCAAAGGAAAAACCTCATATTTTCTCCATCTTTCAAGGAATATATTTTTGTTTTTCACTTTAACATAAAATGAAAAAAATGAAAGAAATTTGAAATAAAAGTATTTGCTTTAAATGAGAAGTTTAAAAATTAGATGACTAAAGACATTTCAGCTCTTCAACTGAAATAAATAATATAGGTAATGGACCTGAGAAAAGTTGAATAGCAGTAGAATGTCTCAATCTTAAAATATACTGCTGCCTCTAAAGCCCTGTGATACAATTATGCATCATTTTAGAGTCAGAAGAAAAAGAAATAAAAGAAAAATTAAGAAGAATTCAAGAATTCTTCATGCTGAAAAAAAAAAACTTCTTGCTAATTATAAAGCATGTGCAAAATGAGAAACAAGCAAATACGTGGTCATCTGTAAATCTCCTACATTTTCTCTACTAAAACTTAAGAACACTTCTAAAACACTTTGGTATTGCAAGATTTTGAGTAGTTACACTTCTTCTTCATAATAAATATTATCAAACATAGTATCATTTGGCATCTTGTCATCCCTGACTCTCATGGAGTTAAATACTTTTAAGATCTGTGATGGTATCTCTATATATGAAAGATGACGTCTTAAATTCTTAAGCATACGTTTCCACATTTTGAAGAAGGTATTAGACTAGACATTGTTATCTTCTTTGCCAAAATAAAAAAGAATTTGGATTAAGAATAAACAAACAAAATTAAAACTTTTCAATTTGAGCAACTACCCCATCAGTAATAGCCCTGGGTATATGTTTAAAATTAATCTTAAACCTTAGGCCTCATGAGCCTAAGGATTGAGGGGAAACAACATTAACAACGTAGAAAAAAAAATGACGGAATCGAAAGACACAAAGTAGAATCCCTTTTTTAAAAAAACCCAACACATTTAATCAGTCACTGTTTTATGAAAAGTTGTTAAAGTAATAGAAGATTTATGATAAAATTGTATTTAAAGTGAAAGAGGAGGGAAAATGAGCAGAACATTTTGCGATTTAAGCCTTGATGCAAAAGATAAGGAGCAATGAAACAGAAGCCTGGCAAATCTTAAAAGGAGTAGTAAGGCGGCAAAAATAATGTTCAGATAAGTAAGTTCACTAATTAATATTTACAGATTATAAACAGTGAATTAATAGCGACAAATTAGCAAGTAATTGATGAAAGAAGAAAAAAAATCAAGAAAAAAGAAACCAAAGAAATTCATTTACATTAGGTAGTCCACACCGTGTGCATCATTGGCTATTGAGGAAATAACTGAGTTTATCTGGTAGTGACTTTAAAAACAAATAGATGTAGCATATTAAAGGAATATTAGAGTATTGGACACATATGCTTTCCTTACATACCATCAAAATTGTTCTCTCTTAATAGACAGTAAATTTAAATAAATGCTGAAGCACTTGGTGCCTATGACAAACATCTAAAATAAAATAATCATAACCAGTAACCTTAACTCTTTTTAAAAATTTTTTATAATCCTTTAGCCTTAGCTATACTATTTTCAAGACAAAATCTACTTCAGCTGCAATTTTTATATGGCAAAAGAAGGCTGGGGTTTTTTTTTTAACTTATTTAATGTAACTCAGGACGTGTAAAGAGGTTTTAGATTGATTAATTACACTTGCCCCTTTTTTAAGCCTTTCACTGGGGTATATTTTCTCTATTTGATGACTTCTTTTACTATTTTTTATCCCCTTTCTTTCCATCATTTCAATTACATATAACTTTATAGTCTTTTATACACCTATTCATAGACCTTGAACCGCTTTCCAGAGAATGTTAGTAGTTCAAATCTGCTCCTAGCTCTGCTAGAAATCTATCTTTTCCCTGATGCATTCTACCCTTAAGACCTTGTTGCACTTCAGTGGTAAATTTATGTGTGCAGTAAATCAACCCATACTGTTTCCAGCCTATGCCTTTAGACTGTTAATGGAAAGCCACAGTTTGCCTTATATACTCTGTCATGATCTCTTACAACATTTTAGTGCCTTTATTTCTTAGGACTTGCTAAGAAATAAAAAAAATCCAAAATTTTGACATTAGTTTCTATCCACCATTAGATCGCAAACAAAGAAAGCTGACATTTTTCATGGGAAGAAAAGAAAACAAGAATTCTTCTAATGATATACTGAAGTGGCTAGCAAATTTCTCCTAGATGGATGAAAGTCCAAGATCTGTATCACCTCGTTTAGAGTAGAGAATCAATTACTGCTCACCCATCTGGTGAGGAAGCAATGTTCAGGCTGTAAAGGTAGTTACTTCCTCTTGATGTTATTTTCTATATGTTATTAAATATTCCAGAAGAGAAAGAAAGGATGAAACACCATGAATCTATTATATATTGTATAGGAAAATCTCCTAGCATAAAAGAAACCCAAACAAATTCAGTCTACCACACCAGAGAGGGAAAGAGCTTTGTTCCTACAGTCCAGAAATGATCGCTTATGATTGTTCTTTTCTCAAAGGATTTGCATACAGATATGACAAGATATTCAGTCTTGGACTCAGGAAATCTTGCACGATGTTGTTTTTATTAAAACAGGTCTATTTTCATGAAAGGATATATTTTCAATAACACGACATTTTCCAGTGTGTTTTTTTTGAATATTCGTCAACCATATCTGTTACATAAATCATAAAATAACTTAAAGGCAGTGAGAAAATCTGAAGTTCTATCATCACAATAATGTTGCTTCACTAAATTCTCATCTGAAAGTTGCAAACAGAGTATCATATGCAGTACAGAAAATACAGAATAAGGCTTTATTAATATTAGCTCACCATCAAAATATTCATTATTCTTCTTACACACTGTATGGAAATAATCTTTAATATCCCCAAATGCAGCAGCCCTTATGAAGAATGATTCCTTTTTCACTTTCATAAATAAAAAGCTAACTGCTAGTTACTTATACTTACAATTACACATACCCCAAATTACCAACCAACCAAAGGTATTGTATACAGTTATTCAGCTAGGTTCAGCTACAGAAAATTAAATTAGGAACAGGCAAAGTAAGTAAAATATTACTGTTAAAACAAACTATACTCAGGATTCCTATCATCTCCTCTTTGAAAAATTCTTTTTAACAAGTCACGGACTAATTTTTCTGTTCATATTTATTAGTACTGTAAAAGAACATGAATTAATAGAAATTACTGATTTTAAAAAGATGTTCTTAAATAACAAACACAGCTGCTGTGGCAAAAGTATGCCTATCACAAAAGACCAGTGGAGTGGATCAGTTAGTTAAGTAGAAGTAAATAAAGACTTTCAGTTAACGAGTTACCTAACTCAAAGATTTAGTTGTTTCAATAACGACATCAAAAATAAATTTTAAATAATAAGAATCCATTAAAATCCTAGATGCTTCCAAGAGTGATCCTTTCACAGAAAGTATAGAGGTCTACTTTCTTTCTTTTTCCCTAATTTTTAGTCATTAATTCATCATTTTCTGGAATATCATGTCACTCTTATTTTTTATAAGATCCTAGTTATGACTGTTCTTAATAATCATACTAATATTCTACCCTGTATATTCTGCACCTACTGTTAAATCAAACCACAGAGGTAACACTGCTCAGATGACTAGTCCTCTGCGCCTTCACAGTCACACTTATAAGCATATGGAAGAAGTCCTTCTGTGTTGATAAAACACTAATTTTGATAAAATTTTCTCTGAGGTGTATCTGCAACATTGTCAGTGAGAGATGAGGGTCACTTGAAAATGGTGAACGCAGCGTCATTAACAACTGTGATCAGAAAATAAATTGTTCTTTTTCCTTTAATTTTCATTTATCCCCTTGGAAGCATGTGTAATGAATTTTGAGTCATGACTGAGTCATGCTCTCTCTCTGAAAACAATTTCATTGGTAAATGAAAACAACAAGAAGGAACAGAAACAGGCTACAGGATCTGCAGACAAAATCAATATTTTATTTGGAGCTCATCCTAAGATGCCAAATGCCTTGAGTAAAAAGACTTAATTCATGGCAGATGATCCAAACTGGATAATACATGTTTTCTTCTTATGCTGTTTTCTCTTGGCCCACCAAGAGTCAGAGTTGTACAAACTTACTGGACTATCATTGTTCTGGTTATCAGTTTTCAAGTCTTACTCTATGTCTGTTGTATCTAATGGCTTCACCATTCTGCTAGGTGGCATGTTGACTACCAACTATCTTCAAATGATTTCATGAGACAACCTGAGTGATTATTTCTTTTATTTTTTGGGGTATTCGGTTTTTGAAAAATCCCTTATGAGTCCCAGTATTAACAAAGAAACTCCATTTTTTTATTTTCTGAGCAGGAAAAATAACATTTTTTAGAGACAGTGTTTGGGAAATTGCCTAAACTGTTTCAGGCCCAGAAAGAAGACAGAATTATTGTTAAAAAAATATTTTTAAACATAGGAGTATTACAGTGTTTACAGTTATCTAAATTCTCCATTTATATGGTTTAATAAGTCAAACTGGTGGGATCAGAATAAGAACTGAGTTGTAATGAAGTTGTACATGAAACAGGATGACAATGACTAGAAATATGTTGAGCTCACTTAAAATTTTTGAAAGCAAATAAAAGTACTCTAGGCTTTGACACTGTAAATGTAATTTAATTTTGTTCATAATGATAATGCCCACTACATCTTCCAGACATCTAGTAAGTTAGTAAAAATGCACTAGCAAAATATGTAAAAATTTGAATAAAGAAAATTAAGTTAAAAAACCTATGGTTACTTATTTCTGGATGTCTCACTAAATCTTCAGGTCAGAAAATGTTCTAACCAGCAGATCCAGATAAAGGGCTATGCCTTTCTTTGGACAAATTAAGAGACACTTCCCTCTGATTTTCAAGTGTCCTTGTTTTTACAAGTATGTTCATGTATGTTCCAAGCATTCTCAAGTCTCCTCTGTACTGAAGCAGGCAGAGACGGAGAAGAAACTTGGGTGTATGCAGATAACAGCTCTCAGCTGTGATTCTCAGGCATCATTTTGTTCAGCAGCAGAGAACAGAGGGAATACGGAGGAAAAAAAAAAAGCTAAGAACAAAATATTTTTACTAGATATGCCAGTAAAAAATATATAACCATATGTTCTGTGATAAAAGTTGTCCTGTAAATTTAATGAATAAACTTACTTACAGTTATGATTGAACTGAACAGTAATATTAAAATTCACTGGACAAATTAACAGACAGAAGAAAGAGAGAATACGCAAATAATTTTGAGAGATATATTTTTTCAACTGAAAATATGAAATAAAAGCATTTTACTTCACCTCAGCTTTGTGCTACAGACATTAGACCAATATTTTCACATGGATTATGAATCCTACAGTTATCTACATGTTACATATGGTTAATCATTCCTATAATTCAGTTATGTTTGATACGACCAAAAGAGGCTTGCCAAATCCATGATGTGTTAGATATATCCAATTCCATCCAACACAACACCAACCACTTTCTATTTAGAGCTTCTCAGACATGAGTATGTATTTAACTGTAGATTTACCTGCACATGTAATTTCACATCTGTTTATATAACTGATAAAAGAGTGATCTTTCTCTCTCTTGTTGAAAGTCAAAGGGCAGAACAGTCTTCTGAAGAAAGGTTTATGAGCACCCATGATGAACCAGCAATGGCCGCCTGATCTCTGTGGTCCAGTCAGAGGTTTAGTTCTCTCCTTCCCCAAGCCATAAGATCAAAATATGTTACCTCTTATATGTGTGTGTTATTTTGCTAAAATGCACAGCATTGGTGTCACAGCTGATCGTGAACCTGTGAAAATGAACTCCTGCATCCATATGAAAAGCAGACACACACATGCCACATCATTCCTGACTGAGGCCTTTGATCCAGATAACCCTGTATATTATTCATATGCACTCTTGCTGTAGTAATATCCAGTGGAACTTCTTTCTCATTTTCCACATGGCTGGAGTTATTTAGCTTAGAGAATATACAGATATGATTCTTGTAACTTTTGGATTTTTATGTCTATACAAAGATTTTGGAACTTTCTAGGTTGAAGTATTTACAAAGAGAGTGTACCTTTGCTATGTGATAAAATAGATGGGTTTACGCAAATATAATTGGATGTAGGGTTTGTGGGATTTTTTAATAGGTCAGTGGAATAATTTATACTTTTAACTTTGGTAATAGACAATAAAGATTTACAAAATCTAATGCATTAATTAGCCAGCTTATTTGAATGTTAATCCACATACTTCTAAAGATCTACATCTGAAACTCTGGCATTAAACATTGTACCAAATTTTAATTTTGGTTTTAAAATTAAGTGCTTACTTAGTTTTTTTTTAATTAGTAATTATAAATGAGTATATAATGTTGTATTTACAAATTCTAACAGAAATAGCAGTGATCTGTTGTGTCCACTCTCTTTCAAAAGGTATTAACTAGGTGACCTAAAAAAACATGACCATTGACAGACTGAGTTCTTGTGGACAGAAAAATGTGAGAGTTAACTGTTGTGAAGAAAGACAATCTTTACAGGTTATGTACTATAGTATCATAGAATAGTCTGGGTTCCAAGGGACTTTTAAAGGTCATCTAGTCCAGACCCTCTCCTGCAGTGAGCAGGGAGATCTTCAATTAGATCAGATTGATCAGAGCCCCGTCTAACCTGACCTTGAATTTTCCAGGGATGGGGCATTTACCACCTCTATGGGCAACAAGTTTCAGTGTTTCACCATGCTTATAGTAAAAAATTTCTTCCTTGTGTCTAGTCTAAACCTACCCCCTCTCAGCTTAGGAGAGATGTTCCATCCTTCTGACCATATTTGTAGCCCTCCTCTTGACCCACTCCAACAAGTTCATGTGTTTCCTGTATTGAGGACCCCAGAGCAGAATGTGGTACTCCAGATGGGGTCTGACCAGAGCAGACTAGAGGGGCAGAATCACCTCACTCTACCTGCTGGTCAAGTTCTTTTTTATGAAGCTCAGGATAGGATTGGCTTTCTGGGCTGAGAGCGCACATTGTCATCTCACGTCCAGCTTTTCATCCACCAGTACCCCCAGGTCCTTCTTGACAGGGCTGCTTTTAATCCCTTCATTCCCCAGCCTGTATTGATACTGGAGATTGCCCTGAAACAACTGCAGGACCTTGCAATGTACATTAGCTACAATTTACAATTACAACTGTTAGGATTAAGAAAATAAATTGGCTGTCGAAGTAAGCTTATTACTAATTTAGTGGATGGTATTTGAAAGTATCTGGTCTACTGAGCCTGAAGCAATTAAAAAAATAAGGTTCAGTGATTATAACTGGATGTTTCTAGGACAGTGTTTTAGGAGATACAATCGCATTTGACAATGCACTGCAAAATTAAAACAGTATTTTACAAATTCAGGGTGAAAATTTGAGTTCTTCTGGCACTGAAGTTTATTTTTTAAATTCTTTCTTTATTAAATTCTCATATTTAAAATCAGAGATATATAATAAGAATGTACATATCCATCAACAGCAAAGCCATCTAACTATAACAAATTCGTATTCTTGGAAAGAACATTTTGAGTTAACATATTCACTAGTTTAACAGCCTTTAATAAAGATATTCTTGAAATCTTTTTAATTCTACTACACGTTTGAGAATATCTATGTTTTGATTCAGGTGCTCAAAGGACAAGAATTACTATATTATTACAGACTTCTTAAGGTAGTATTAATTTTACACTAAGAATTGTCCCTCTGAAAAAGTTTTCTGTGACATTTGAATTGATATGCTCTTTGAAAGTCCTCAGAATTTTCATGTTTTATTGATGAATTCAGTCCCTAAAGGAGTTATTTACAATTTTTTTGGCAATTAATTGTGTTCTGTTAAAACAATATCTGCATTAAATTAATGGTGATTCTTACATAAATCATAGCATATAAATACCTTTTGAACTAAAACCACTGCAAAATGGCATTATACTATTGATTTTTCATTCTGACAGGTTAGCAAGACACAGTTCAAATAGCTGTAATTAAAGCCAAGAATAGGATGAATCTATTCAAGCATCAAGAATAAAACAAAACACTGATTAAGTAGAACAGCAAATTATCAAGCTAGGGGACCTGTCTGCAGGTCACATTTCATATAAGATTAATTCCTGGTGCTCCAGAATGGATTGAAACATGCAATTACAATAATTAACATGAATTTTGCCCCCTACCAGGATTCAAGAGTGGGAAAGTTACTTTATGAAATGATTACTCCCAAGAGAACCTGGGAAAATAAATTCAAAGAGGAGGACATTGTATTAGGTTTGTGTGGCAAGGTTTTGGCAGCCGGGAACTACAGGAGTGGTTTCTGTGAAAAGCTGCTAGAAGCTTGCCCCATGTCTGACAGAGCCAATGCCAGCCAGCTCCAAGACAGACCCGCCACTGGCCAAGGCTGAGCCCATCAGTGACAGTGGTAGCACCTCTGGGATAACATATTTAAGAAGGGGAAAAAAACTCTGGGCAACAGCAGTCAGAGAGGTAAGTGAGAATATGTGAGAGAAATAATTGTTCAGACCCCAAGTTCAGTGAAGAAGGAGAGGGGGGGAGGTGCTCCAGGCACTGGAGCAGATCTTCTCCTGCAGCCTGTGGGGAAGACCGTGGTGAAGCAGGCTGTTCCCCTCTAGTCCATGGAGATACATGGTAGAGCAGATACCCACCTGCAGCCCATGGCAGACCTTATGCCAGAGCAGATGAATACCTGAAGGAGACTGTGATCTCATGGGAAGCCTACACTGGAACAGGCTTCTGCCAGGACCTGTGGCCCCATGGAGAGAGGAGCCCATGCTGCAGAAGGTTTGCTGGCAGGACTTGTGACCCCGTGGGGGACCCACGCTGGAGCAGTCTTGAACACTGCTGAATAACTACAGACTGTGGAAAGGACCCACGCTGGAAAAGTTCACGGAGGACTGTCTCTCTTGTGAGGGAGGCCATGCTGAAGCAGGGGAGGAGTGTGAGGAGCTCTCTCCCTATGGAGGGAGGAGTGGCAGAAACAATGTGTGATGAATTGACTGCAACGCCCATTCTCCATCCCCCTACACTGCTCGAAAGGAGGAGGTAGAGGAAGTTGGGAGTGAAGTTGCACTGGGAAAGGAAGGAGGGATGAGGGGAATGTGTTTTTAAGATTTGGTTTTATTTCTCATTATCCTACTCTGATTTGTTTGTTAATAAATTAAATTAATTTTCCCCAAGTTGAGTCTGTTTTGCCCGTGATGGTAATGGATGAGTGATCTCTCCCTGTCCTTATCCCAACTCACAAGACTTTTATCATATTTTCTCTCCCCTGCCCAGTTAAAGAGAGAGAGTGGTAGCACAGCTTTGGTGAGCATCTTGCATCCAGCCAGGGTCAACCCACCAGAGAGTTATAGAAAGAAGTTGCTCACTACATGAGATTCAGGGTTCTCTGCCACTTGACAAACAGTACATATGAATGATATCTGCCTATGCCATTTCAGAGCGTTTACTACAAATCACTGCTGCTTTCACAGTTTGTAAAGCAGACAGGATCTGTCAAGTAAACAAAGGAAGATCAGTTCACCTTCCTTGTTTTTGTTTAGCCATATACCATTATCACTACATCTAATTTTCAAAAAGTTATATAGGTATAAAATATTTATAGAGATATTCTAATTGATGTGGGCATCTGGGTTGCAGTTCTCAAAACATAAAGGACTTACACAAAAGCCGTGTGGAGCTGCATAGAATTCCTACTTCCACTGAAATTATTGGGAATTCCCTGCTGATTTTCATCAAGCCAGTGTTTGACTTTTGCCTAGTAGCTTCTACTTTAATAGCTTATTTTACACATCACAAGCAAAAGAACACATTCTTGCCAAAGATTCTATTTTGAAAAAAAGGTCATGCTGATTATGCATATTAACGTAATGTTTTTTCTACTCTCCATTTTTGTGTGTGTGTATTTAGTCCTGTCTGATACACAGAGACAAAAACATATTACTTTTTGGAGGGAGACAGTAAAGCAGGACAGGAGACGGACTAACAAATGTAAGTATTTTTGATATCTATATACTGCAAGAAAATTAACTCATTAACTTGTCACAACTATCAATGCTTTGAAATCTTTGATTTGATTGTAAGCTTTGAGGCTTCTTATATGTAAGTGTGTATGAGGACAACTTTGAAACAAAATTGGAGGGGAAAAATCCATTCAGATAAGAAAAATTCGAGCTTTGTGCTATCACATCAGAAAAATATGAGATGGTGTAAAACTATGGGGAAAGTGTGCTGGCGTCTTCTAATGCAACTGAGTTAGCAATTCCTCAATGGATGAGTTATTTGGAAAGATATTTATTAAACAGTATTAAAAGGAGTTGGTAGTTAATACCCAAAACAATGATTGCTGATTTTGTAATTATTTTAAATATTTAAAATTATGGGTATTTAACTCTAAATAAGCTGAATAACATTTATATATGAATAGTATTTACAATTTGGATTTGAACTAATAAACATATTCTTGAGTATGACCTATTATTATTGAAAACTTACATGTTTCAATTTAAAGATCTGGAGAATAGATGTTGAATGCTGTAGTACTGAAAAGTGCAAATGCAGAGAGAAAGAAAATGGATAAAACTCAAACCAGCTTCACTATCTGATACTGAAAACTAAATGGATCCATGCTCTACATTGTTCAGCAAAATACATTTTCCAAGTAAAAGTCTTCAAACAGAAATGAGTGAAATTAAGCTTCCATAGGCACACTAGGAGAAAATTTAAAGTGGTTTTTTTTAGGGAGGTGGGGAATGGTGCTTGGGTTTGTCAGTGGAGGGATTCCAGATTGGAATTATAGGTACTTTAGAAGTTTTCTTTGTCTTCTCTGCCTTTGAGCGAAAGCATCTGCTTTGGAACATTAAGAATTTGATAAGCACAAGCACAATCCCCACAGCAAGCTGTACCTTTCTCTAGAAGGGCAGAGGAGAAATACTGTTTAAATAATTGACAGTTATAGTTTGCATATTTACTAGCTCTTCTATGATATCCATGACTTATCCTCACAAAACACTGGTATCATGTATTTATGTGTTTTACCAGAAAGAAAACCACCACCACAAAATAGTCTGTATGACTTTCTTTGTCTCCTTGCTTCCCCATTACAGAAATAAGAATAAAAAACTAATATGCTCTTTATTACATATGCATAAATCTTGGAGAAAATAGGCTGTGTAATGTTTATACCCTCACTGTTACATAGTATGCACTTGAGGCATTCTAATGTGGATTCAGTACTTCAAATAGGCAAATAACTGATTTTTTTAGTTTACATCAGGGTACTTCATTTTTAGTGCAAACGAACAATGTAATTCCAGCTGAGAGTGCCTCATTAGTGTGATTACAGTGGAGTACAATTAAGAAATCTTGCCAGAAAAGAGATGTCTTATTACTATTTTGTCACCATAGACTACAATGTGAATACTGTTGAAAGATTCATTCTTTAACATGAGATTTTCTTTTACTTACCATTCTTTTAATCAAATCTACTACCTTTTTCATTTGATTACTTATGATAGTTTAATACAGGCATGTAAAGTTGAGATGAAGGTCAACTCTAGTCACCACTGTACAGTTCATATATGTAAATTTATGCATTTCTGTCTCCTGTTAGCGATCTAGACTCCATGCACAGTACTGTAAAATCAACTCTTCCCACTTTTTGCAAAGTTATTCAGTCTTTGAAGACTGTATACTCACTTTACTCACTTCTTTCTTTAAGTTGGAAAAATTCCAAGGCATTGTGTTTCAGATTTAAGTGAATTTAGCAAATAATTTTAGGCAGGTGAATGCCATGTATCATATATTTACCACAAGTATCCTTGATGTCTTCAATCCAGACAAAGTTCAACAAATATGAGAGACAGTAAATGGTGTTTCACAGCTTTTTTCTATACATTGTTGTTCTGTTCCAATTTAAATGGGAGGGAAAAGTACCGTTAGAACTGAAATAAGACCAACTGTTAAAAAGAAAAAAAATGTGCAAAGCGTTTGGCAAATATTAATTTATGTTAATTTGTATTCATATTAGCCAATGAACAAAGTAATTATAAGGTCCCTAAATCTAATTACAGCAGGTACTTCAGAAAAAATTGCCAAGGCATAGAGCATCTCATGAACATCACATAAGTACTTTTAAAATAAATATCCAAGAAGAAGCAATAACATTTTAATTAGAACTAACCAGTCATGTTTACATTTGCCTCGTCAAAAGAACAACAGGAAAAAATGTATGCAAGATACACCTTAAATACTTCTAGTTCTTTACACATCAGAAATCAAAATAAACAGAGTCTTTGTACATTTAGTTAATCAAGATCTAAATGAGGCTGTTACTAACAGAATTAACCCCTTGTCTTGCAAATGAACCTGAATGTACCATAGGAAGGTCTTAAAAAAGTAAAAGTCAATTAGCTTAATGTGACATATTGGTGACCATTCTGTTGAACAGCTCTTCATGCCTTAAAATAATCTCTTCTTTTTGGCAAATTATTTTATTATTTCATGCTAGTGTAAAAATAATTGTTGTTGCCAAGCTGAGTCCCCAAATGAAGAACATGACATATAAAAACTGACTGAAAACATACAGATCCAATCCAGTTCAAGAAATGTGAAGATGTGAAGCTACTGGTCCACAAAAGGTTGATACTTGAGGGATGGCCAGAGGCAAAGAAAGAAGTCGCACGCTTAATTCATTATTGCTGGTCTGTTTGTGATTAACTGATGGTTGTGGCATTTATAAAAGAAAGAAAAATAGTGATTTCCATCAGTGTGAGGAAAGAAAAAACTTTGTAACTTTTATGAAGGACATTTCAGTATTGAATTATTTTAATAAATATATTCATTAAAAGTGAAGGACTTTTCCTTCACAGGCTCAGAGCAAATAATAGATGGATTGACACTGTGATTTGAGAGTATTCAGGTAGCCAAGTGTATTGACCGAAACAGTCCAGAAAACCGTTATACTCTCAGCAAGCAGTACAATGAACTTACTACTGACTATTTTTGTGTCTTAGAAAACAAAAAAAACTGTTTAGGACTTGATGGGACAATATACAGACATCCTTGAGCTAAGAGCTACAAAGGTGTTAGATTGACATGACACTGCACAGTAGAAAGCACAGAAAATAACTCTACTTCTGAAAGCCGCATGATGGTGTTTGTGTAATGCTAATAGCTGCAGTCTCGGCAAAACTTATTAGCTGATCCACTGAAATGGATATACTGAGGCCAGGATGGGGCTAGTTTGGAGATCTCCTACATTGCAGTATTGATATAGCAGTTTTATTTCTGCCTCTCTGAAGACATGCTCTTTTCTGGGTGTACACAGCTGAAATTTGACATTTACAGAGTGGGTCCACAGGGTCAGTAGCTGCACTCATATGGTGTCATACTTGAGCAAAGATAACTTCTACCCTAGCTTAAAATCTGGCTTCTATGAGGGCAGATAAAGAACTCTTGCTGTCTGTTTCTGGTCCTGGGACTGGCTTGTGTAGCTCATATCTAGAAGTGTCTAAATCTGTAAAGTAGATTTTTACAGAAATCTGATTAATAATCTGAAAAATTTTAAAAAATAAGTTAAAAGAAATGAGGTCTTCAAATAAGAGGCTATGCATGCCTGTATAAAATTCAATTGTGGTTTTAAAGCAAGATAGGGGAGATAGGAGGCTACAATATTTTCCTCAGTACAAAATCAGCTGGTAAGAGGAATTGTTCTTATTTTAGGAAGGAAGTAGAATAGTTGGGATCCTTACTTGTTTACATTGATAGAGATTTTGAAAGAATATGTTTAGATCTACTCAATTATAGACCATTTGATAATTTTTACTTAAATTAAGCAAAAATGATGATGGATTTTGACAGATATGGGCAATAAATAATTTTCTTATTTTACTAAAATGGTGTTTAGAACTGGCTGTGATGAATAGTGATGAATATAAACTTTTGAAGCAGGGAAAGAGTTACTCTTATGCATAGGTCATGCAGAAGATCTGAACTTCAGTGTTCACATCCTCTTCTTACTATCAGGTCATTGATATGTGTAGTAAAGACATACCTAAAATCACGTTTCCAGACAGAATGAAGTGCAGACAAAACCGGTGATGACAATCCTAAACTAGTGCGGATCCAATGTACCAGTATTCATACCACAGCAATAACAGATGTATTACTTCTGCCTGTAGCTTCTTGACAGTGCTTGACAATTTGGGCAAATCATCACACAGAATTTGGTTTCTAGACTAATACTGGTTTATATAGAGTTAAGCGCTGGGCATTAAGGAGGAGCAGCAAATTCTAATACAATGCACATTTATAGTACCTCTGCATTTTTGCTGAATGGAATTCCTGTGAAGTTACACCATCATGGGTTTAGCTCACTGATCAAACCCAACCTCCTCTTGCTATGTTGATACAGTCCCTACCACTGCAGTTATTCTCACAAATTTTGACAACTACGGCTGAGCAAGTCACCTCAGCCTTCATTTATCATCACCACAGAGATATGCAGTTCATCTGACATACTTTGGGATGGAAGGAAACATTCCCTAACCTCCTTTATCTGTGCAGCCTGGATGTCCAATGTCTTTAAAGAGATTCTGCAATGGCTAACTGAGAGTTAGACATCTACGATGTGATATCTGTATCTAGCCAAATGAATCCAAGACTGTCAGTCTCTTTCAATTGCTCAGTGTAGCTGTTCTATTTTTGTTCCAAGAAGAAATTATTTTGCACCTTGTTTTATGGGCTTTTGGTTTTTTTAGTGTAAACAACAAAAGCTTGCCTCCTTCTTTCCAGAAATTCAAACAACATTGAAACTAGTAAATATTCCTTTTATTTTTTCAACCTAAAATTATATTCCTTTACAAAACATTTCACAAAGGAAGAAAAAAAATTGAAAAATTCCAAGTTGATTTTTTAGGCAGGTCAAAGGTAAAATTAAAGGTACAAAAATAGGTAAAGATAAAAGCTATACTGAAAATAGCAGGGGAACTGAGAATTCATACACAATCTCTCAAGAGTTATGCTCAAATAAAAAATACAACAGAGCATAATCACTACATTTATCTATATGCTATATGGTGAAGTGCTTTCCAAATAATTACAAAAAAGCTACCTGATATATGAGAGATGAGTATGTAAAAGGATTCCTAAGTTGCCATATCTGAAAGTGCTGAAATTGCACTTTTCTGTTCTTTCCCCTCATCTATAGTGGCCAAGTAATTTGTGGACATGGTTGACATTCTGGCAACAATGTCCACTGAAGTCAATATAATTACACTGTGCTGTTGATGATTGTCAGCAATGATGAGTTGTTTTCAGTTCCCGAGCTTTCTTGCTGCCTTACTTTTCTGGAGATGAAATAAGGAAGATAAATTATGTTAACATGAGAGTTCCTTTTATTAGCAGCGGTGACTGATAGTTGTCTGAGAAGGCCAGTATTTGAGACCTTAAGAAAGGGAAATAGTTGATTTTATATCATTGTTTTTTCACTGTTATCTTAGTGATGAACACAGTTTAAGTTAGGACTTTTAAAGAATGTTTCATGAAGTGTCTGTAAGGAGCTGTTCATTTGGTTGTAGCATTCAAAAGGCTTTTAACTCTAACACATCTTCCAGGACTTACGTCATCCATTTAATTTCCCATCATTACTTTAACATCTATGAATCATTTAAATATTGTGGATGAAATACTAACCCAAATAAATTCCACCATAATTTCTGAAATTAACTTCAATAAAGTCAAAATTATATTTACAGTATTTCAAGAAAAAGACTGATCACTATTGATGAATTTATCCTGTTTACAAAGTCGTATTCTAGCTACAGTGCTATGAAATAAGACAAATCCAAGGTTAAGAATAATGCTTTCTTCATTATAGACTATAGGTTATTCATTGAATAATCACTCTTAATTGGCATTGAATTATCTTTTCCCTCCACTTTCTGATATCTCAGAAATTATTCATTTAAAAGACTGATCATTGGTTTCTTGCAGAACGTTAATAAGGTCCAGTTGGCCCAGAAATTCCCTGTGAAAGCAGATACCAAATAAACCACTACTTGCTATACATATTTTTTCCTTAGAAAAGGATTAGTTTCCAGTTACTTACAGCACTTATTTTAAGGTTGAATTTACTTGTTTTCTGCCCTAGCTACTCAGATTTAGCATTTCTTTAAGTAGCTACTCTTTGAACTTTTGTTAAAAGTGTAGTAGATACCCCTGATCTTAGCAAGGAAAAAAAAAAAAAGAGCAGTATCATGATGCTTTTATAATTTTCTTTTTCTGTTGCAAATATTGTCAGAAAACATTAGAGGGGTTGGTTCTAAGTCATATCAAGTTTGTTTAACTGAAGTTAATTAAAAGTATCAGTTCTACAAAAAAACAGAGTATTTTGCTGTTGCTCATTATTTATAACAAACTTCTCTAACAAAACATGTTAGCAGTAAAAAAAACCCAAAACAAACAAAAAAATCCAACAAGTAAATACAGATATTTTAGAAAGTAGTTAAAATTAGGTTGTCATGGTTATATTTAGTAAAAATATAGCCTGATATTCAGCACTGCAAAATACTTATCTAGTCTAACAGAAGAGTGAAACATTTTTTTGGTCAGCAGTAGACGGTCCTCCCAAAGTCTGCCCCCCCTTCATCTTTATAAAGGATTTTTAAATCCAGCATACAAGCTTTGGTACAGAATTAAAGCAATTTCACCAAAATTGTATTTGGCAGATCCTTAAAATTCTGGGCTTGTACACATAGGAACTATGTTGTGTCTTTACCATTTCAAAATAGAAAGAATATCCAAGTACTGAAATCATGATCCAGAGACTGGAACTGATTTCTCGACTGACTTATTTCAAAAAGATTACCAGAATATTGTTTGAAAGCCATAGGCTGTTTTCTAGGTTAAGTTTGACATTTTCTTAGAAGATCAGCTAATAGTTGCGAAAGAAAGAAGCATACTTTTACTTAACAGTAATTAAGAAATTACAGGAAGAAAATCGGTTTTGATGGAAGAAAAGAAACACCAAAATCTAGCATTTCCCTAAAAACAGAGTAGAATAAGTCTTACTTGAAAGAACTGATGGGCACAGTAATCCATTCTGACAATAAGCACACATAAATAGTCCAACTGAAGTATTTTTGCAGCGCATCTTCAAGAATTATACAATATGTTAACTCTTCATTTTAACACAGGAAGCCAAAAGAGAAAGGGTGTTCACAGCTAGGGAACCTGACTTTATTCCCGTTGAGCATTCTCTGCTATTTATTTTGTTTCTTTGGTTTATATGAGTTATAGATAGCTTCTTAGTCTTTATACAACAAAATAAAAAAATCATTTTTTGCATTAGAAGGTCAGATAAGCTAGGCTTTTAACAATCAAAATAAAAAAAAATCAACTTAATGAAATAGTTCATAAAAAAGAAAGAATACACTTACAAAGGAATTTAAACATCTTTAATTGTCATTAAGCAGCTAAGTTTGACATTAATTTTCTTAATTATTATTCTAATTGTTTGATTCCAAACACCTTTGAAATGCACCATAGTCAATATATTTCTGGGGTCATGAAACACCACTGTTCTAAAGTTCCTTGTTTGTTACAATCAGCTAATTAGATCATAAGTGTTCCAAATGACAGATTGCCTTTTTAAGGTGAATGTAGAATCATAAAGTATTATGTAAATGCATTAACCTGCAGATGAGTGGCTTGTTTATTGACAAAATGAAACAATTCTGCACATCTTGAGCTTCCAAAATTCTAAGTCTAAAAGATACTAAAAAAATTTAAAAACTAATAGGCAATTGAACTTGGAGAATTATATTCTTAAAATCCTGTCTAGCAGTAGGATCCAATGCAAGTTTCTGTCAGCAATTTCCTTTCAAAGTTTTAACATTCCTTAAAAATCTATGAATGAAAAACATCTCTGTGGCACGTTCACTATAACATTTCACCTTTTCAGTACAGTCAGAAAACCTTCAGAGAGGCTGGGGTTTGCGTATTTAGTACTGGTAAACATAGAAAGTACCGCAGTTTCATGCTTTCTCTCTTCTATAGGAGGAAGAGATGTTTATTGTAACCTGGCTCTATGAAAAAAAGAAGACAGAAGCCCTGCTAGAGTTCTAGATTTTCTTACTGGTCATTTTCAGTTTGTGGTTTTGATCTGTGACAAACAGATATTCTGTGAAATGTAAAGGTATTAAAGGTGAGAAGGAGAACTCCACTGCTGGATACAGAATGTTTTGAATAAAGTGATTGGTTTTTTTGCTTTGGGTCTTTTTCTCTCAAGCACAAGTAGGAGATTTTCTACAAGAAAATGCTAGTGTAGCCTTCAATTTAGAAGGTAAAACTTCAGTTTCCTGTATTATTTCAGCTATCAACATATGTGTTGGATGTAAATTTTAACAGAAAATAAAACAAAAAAGTTAATATTAATTTGAGTATTCTTATATAGACCTGGAGTTGTTTTAATTAAGAAATTTAAAAATCATTGTGTTCCTCCTAAACTATTAAGCTAACCTATAATAATAAGGTATCTGTCAATGCATACGTGTATACATATACCATGACTGTTCATTAAACAAAAAAAGAAACTGCATGGTAACCTAAAAACAAAATTTCAATTGAAAATAATGCAAGAAAAGAAACAATTTAATAAAAGCATAAGGTTGCAGGGTTTCTACAACATTATAACACTAGCATAATTTATAAAGACATTGGCAAGCTCTTCTAGTACAGAATGAAATAAATTGTAGGATTTATTTTATAGATATAAGCTAAAACCTCTGAAAGATTTGTGCCTATCCTTCTCTGTGTTGGAGCTCGGTACGCAGCTGAAGACACTGCAGCTTAGAGGGTGGGGAAAGAGCCCAACAAGGGACAAGCAGAAAACAACAAATTCAGGTAGATCCCAGAGGCTCTCAGAGAGACCCAGGCTGCAGAACAAAAGATCAGTTGGCTGAGGCAGATGATAAGAGGCCAGAGGGACCAAAACGGCTGAGCTGGAGAGCCAAAAGATGATTTTGGGTGTAATGCTGGTACAGATTAAAAAAAACCCTCTTGTCTTTATTCTCAGAACCAATGTAAAATTTCCTTACCTCCCTTTTTAGGCAAAATAAGTCACCATTCCCACAGGAGTGTTTTGTCAAATCCATGATGAATAAACTTGCTTTCCAGCAAGGTGCATGAACTCTGCCTGACACAAATACTTTCACAGAACAATTTTTGGTTTGGAGAAGGAGCTTCACTAATGTAAGTGGGGTTATCTACCCACACCAGAAAGTGTAAAGATACCCTCAGAACCTCAGCCAAATGCTAAGTCTGAAATACTTTGCCTTGTTGTCACTGGGATCTCCATTTGCACTCCATTTCATGTCAGTCTGCCAGTCATGACGTGCTGCTCCTTCACCTGGCACAAACAGAGCTCAGTTTGACATTAGCACCTTCTTGATACAAGACCTGAACTTCCACAAAAAAGCTATGAATAGACTTTAGGAGAAACAGAATTTAGGGAAAATTTTGACTTTAAAAATATATTACACTGTAAACCCACGGTCTGTAATATCAGTTAATTAAAAAATATGTAATTGTCATACAGACCACTCGCTTTTATATAATTTAGGCACTTAATAGGTTCTATTTTTTTATGAAAGAAAATTTCCTTTTCATATCAGATTGAGAAATACAATCCCATTAAGTCTATACTTCATATTGATACAAACAGCATCTATACATCATACTTGTTAGTGAAGTATTTATTAATATTGAGTACATGAAAAGGTAAAAAATAAGTGGGGCGTGGGAGAAATGGTATCTTACAGACAGCTGTGAATTAACTAAGACCTAGAGTAATATTTTTCCCATGGAAATTCTACTGCTATTTTCTATTAATTAATGTAATAGATAACAGTTATAAAGGTATCTGGCATTTTAATCATGCAGATATGTCTTTTACTGTCAGAAGAGAAAATTAAAACAGCTAGAAGTCTTTTATTTGCAGAGTTAGCTGGAGAGGAAATTAAAATATAGCTGTTAATAAATGAGCGATACATTCAGTTTAAGAGATCACAGATGTGGGTCACAGGGGTAAGAGGACACAGAGAAGGATCATGACATTCTTAAAACTGTGTATTTCTAGACATATTATAAGCAAGTTGAAACTCATACTGATGGGTTTGGTAGCTCATAATGCTATCATTAATACAAAGATTTACAATATATTTGATGCTTTTACGATTAATGAACAGTAAAAATATCAAAGCAACCACTAAACAACCTATACTTTGCATAGAGATTTTTTTCATGTAACTGCATATACAAGGATTCCACGTTTTAAAGGAATTTACTCTGATGTTATATAGTTAATATATCAGGTACTCTACGGAAAACACTCACTCTTTTAGTTAACTGGGATGTGGGCTACATAAAGAAGTCAAGTGGTTCTGATCACGAGAGGAAAGTGAAAATTTCATATAGAGGAGACGTGGAGTTAATAATTGGACTGGAGTTAATAATCTGTCTATTTACAAATTCCAACAGTACAAAATTATTTTGTTCCTGTTGAAAGAGTGATGCCTTTAATTGCTCCTTTCTTCCAGGAGACATCAAAGAAACATTGAAAAACTAGAAGATGAGCACTAAAAAAGATGAGCAAGCCACTAAAAGTCCTCTATTTCCATAATACATATGCCTAGCTCTTTTGGGTATTTCTAGTGCAAAGAGATAAAATGTCCAAATGTTCTTTGATACATGGCATATAATTTTATGATGTAGTTGGTACTGAAGTCCTCTTGCTGTTTGTGGGTGTTTTTCTGCTCATAAGTAGGTGAAATAACAGACAAAATCCAAATTTTATTCTTGTGAGACATAGTGCCAATTCATTCCTTTCTTTCTGAGGAAACCGACTATCAATCATTTAATCTTCTGCATTGCCTGTCATTTTTCAATGAAATCAAACAGAAATGCCTAAGATGAGGCACATTTGGGAAATCTTCTGGGACTCATTGGGCAGTCACCTGGTTTGAGTGTCAGGCTGGAGAATTTTAGATAGCTCCTTAACATCTAACAATTAGAGAAATCCCTGAGTAAAATTCTATTGTGCAGATAAAAAAATTTGAAAACCAAAGAGGTCATGGTATTTGAATCAAACTTGAAAGCATGTAGAGCCCTTTTCTGAGGGGATCTCATGCTCCTCAGGAGCGTTCTGGATCAAAATCAGTGATAAATATTACTGTATGGGTTCACACAAACCGAAGATTAGTCAAGACTCTTGTGGAAAAATCTCTGGCAGTAGTAAATGAAATGAAAATATGTGGTCATCAGCAAGCATCATACACCCCAGGCAGCATTCAAACTGGTATCTTGAAAGATAAGAAATATATGGAATAAATATAATATTTTTTTCTTATAGATTAAGAGGTCATAGATATGAGCCACCGAAGAATACATAAATATTTTGTCAACAAAATGTCTTTTATTCCCTTTCTGTAAAACAAAACCATGCAGTTTTCTGCATTTTTTCTACGGGTCATTAATGAAAGTACTATGTTGCAAAGAACAAAGATACTGTTTTTCAGTAATGTGTAGTACTAAGTATGAACTGAGAAACTGAGCACTTGAGGCTCTCGTTCATCAGATCAACTTTCTTACCATGCCTGAGGAATCTATACATATGCTGTGTTATAAAGCTTTTGTATGTGTGTTTCTTAAATACAACGTTTAACTTTCGCAGAAAGTGCTGACTAGATATTCATTAAAATAATGCATGCTGGGTCTCTGTGACCATCAACAGACATCTTTCTGGAGTATATTGAAACAAAAAAATGTAGAAAAAGTCAGTAGCAAGTTTCCATCTCCCTGCATAAAGAAGACTGAGTAGCTACTTATTGCTTTTGAAAATGCAAAGTATTCAGACACCCACACAATCTTGGTGCTGGACAATAGCATTTGAAAACTTAATTTTGGTACTGTACTATCACACTGCTGACAGTGAGGTTTGCTGACTGTTAAGGGCTTATATTTCTTTGAAAGATACATATATATATATACATATGTTTGTTGCTTGTTATAGTGAAAGTCAACATTTATTAGGCTCAATATTACTATGTTGAACTAATAAAGGAGGGGGGTTTGGTATAATATTTTTATCACTGAAAATTGAAATAGGAAATAAAATCAAGTAACCATGCATATCTGATTTCAATAACAAAATAAGATTTAAAAGTTTTGATGAAATCAGACAGAAATAAGAGCCACTTCCAGAATTCCACAACTTATAAAAACTTACAAGAAATGTAACACATGCAGACACACAGACAAAAAAACTTCATGAAGGTTAGCAAAACAAGACAGACTGCTACTGTCCTGAATCTGGTACAGATACTTACTCCTGGCAAATTAAATAAGAAACCATCAAACTCTATAGAAACACCTTGAGTGTGTTTTGTAAACATTATTAATAACTATCAAATTATCATGTAAGTAAGAATTTCACTTTAAGTGAATCCTTGTGGAAATATCACTTAGAAATGGTATTTCAAGCGAAATGCTGGTGTTCATTTGAGGGTTGGTGCTGAATCAGCTTACACACCATTTTGAATAAATGTTCTGCGTGTGTGTGTGTGTGCACAAATGTACAACGGAGTCCCCCTTTTGCTTTCTTCCATTTAGAAGCAGCAAATCAACCACAGTACAAAAATTAAGATCGATGAGATTAACACGTCTAAAACCAAAAGGGTTTTTATCTAAGAATTTGTAGGAAATCAAATTGAAATGTAAGAAGTAAAATGAGAAAGTCAACACCCAGCGGAGATATATTCTGACTTAATTTCATGTCTCAAAGCACAGAGGGAAAAGAAAGAGTAAGACAGAAAACTGCTGGAGGGGAAAGGTAAAGAATAATTTACAGGAAAGTTATTTTCGTGAAATCTTCAGTTCTATGGCCTAAAATACTAATTTTTAAGCTTTAAAGTCAGCAAAGCAAATAAGATGTTTTTTAATTTTTGTAAGGTTAGATAAAAATAAACATTCCTACATTTATAATGTAACTGTAGTTCCTAGCCACATTGACCACTCCTTCCATTTGATCCTTCTTTAATTTTAAAACAATCCCTTTTTATCTTCCTTTATAAATATAATTCATTTTTAGAAAAAATACTTCAGAAACATTAGAGGTAACATCAGATGGGGAGGTTTGTTGCCTTTTTTTAAATTTATTCTTTAACTTCCAGGCATTCTAAGAAAACAGCTTTATCTGTTTTCCAGGTTGAGTTAAAATGCAAGGTGTTTAAAAGCAAATGTTTTCCTCCTTGAACCAGAGATTATTTTTTATATTCTGATTCAGGGTCTTGTAGGAAGAAAATTACTTTGAACTTTACTTTCATAGCAGTACTACAAAAATTAGATCACTACCTGTGGTTTGTAAATTGAGTAGTGTTATAAGTATATTCGTCGACTATGTCAGTGACCAGCTGAAATTTAAGGAGCTCTGCCTGGGGATGGATGAGGAGCCAACTGAGAGTTTATGGGTCAGGATTAAAAGGAGGACATGGACAGGTAACATAGGTGGGGTCTCCTACAGGCCACTCAACCAGGAAGATAGAGTTAATGAGGCCCACTATAAACAGATAGAAGTAGCCTCAACTTTACGAGTGCTAGTGTTTATGGCAGACTTCAACCACCCCAATATCTGTTGGAGGGACAACACAGCAGGACATAAGCACTCCAGGAGGTTCCTGGAATGCATTAATGGTAACTTCCTTCTCCAAGTGCTAAAGGAGTGGCCTGGTTTTGCTAGGATAGAATCTTTTTTCTATTTTTGAGAAAGCTGCAGTACCTGATTTGGTGGGAACAAAGTTCATAAGACACTTTGTTTTAGTTTGTGGCTGGGCATGGTACGTGGGTTTCCATAGTGATCAAGGTCTCTAGCTGTTTCGAGTGAGCCAGGTGCAAAAGCTAGGAGGAGTGAAAGCTAGGGTAGCTGACCCAGGCTGGCCAACAGAAGTATTCCATGCCATAAAGGTCATGCTCACCATAAAACGGAAAGTTTGCTGGGGACAACGCTTCATCCTTCCTCAGTGGTCACCATCCCTGGAGTGTCTCACCTATCCTTCTGCTCCTAAGGCTTACTATCCCATTTGCTCTGACTGTCATGAAGGACTTGGGCGTGTTGGTTGATGAGAAGCTCAACATGAGTTAGCAATGTTCGCTCACAGCCCAAAAAGCCAACCATATCCTGGGCTGCATCAGAAGAAGCATGACCAGCAGGTCAAGGAAGGTGATTCTACCCTTCTACTCTGCTTTCATGAGACCCCACCTAGAGTCCTTTGTTCAGCTCTGTGGCCCCCACCATTAGAATGACATGAACCGGTTGGAGCCAGTCCAGAGGAAGGCCACAAAGATAATGAGGGGGCTGGAGCACCTCTCCTATGAAGACAGGTCAAGAGAGTTAGGGTTGTTCAGCCTGGAGAAGAGGAGGCTCCGGGGAGACCTCATGGCAGCCTTCCACTGCCTGAAGACAGGCCTACAGGAGAGCTGGATAGGGACATTTTACAAGGGCATGTAGTGATAGTACAAGAGGTAATGGTTTTAAACTGAAAGAGGGTAGATTTAGATCAGATACAAGGAAGAAATTCTTTACTGGGACAGTGCAACAGGTTGCCCATAGAAGTTGTGGATGTCCCCTCCCTGGAAGTGCTCAAGGCCAAGTTGGACAGGGGTTTGAGCAACCTGGTCTAGTGGAAGGTGCCCCTACCAGTGGCAGGGGGGTTGGAGCTACGTGGTCTTTAAGATCTCTTCCAATCCAAATCGTTCTATGATTCTAAGATTCTATGAAAGATGATGCAAATGCCTTTAAACAGCCTGCTGTCAAGTTCCTCTTAACATCTCAAGGGCAATTTTCCCAGAGAGCCCTATCTAACATGGGGCATGCAAAGGATGTTTTAACCATGCAAAAAAAAAAAAAAGCAAATGATATTTTAACAATTTACAGGGTTTAACACGTAAACAATGTTTTAGCAGTTAACCAATGGATGAACTCTCATCCAGTATTTTGAGCTCCTTCCCTTCCCTCTTTTACTCATCTGCAAAGACTGGGAAGAAGATGTAATATCTAGTGCTTTCTTTAAAACAGATGAAGGATGAATGTACATCATCTAACTTCAGGCACTTAGATTACAGAAAAAAGATAAGATTAGCCTCCTAACATCTAATCTTCTTAGATGATGTGACTGTTAAAAACTTCACCTTTACCTCAAGTANTTAAAACAGATGAAGGATGACTGTACATCATCTAACTTCAGGCACTTAGATTACAGAAAAAAGATAAGATTAGCCTCCTAACATCTAATCTTCTTAGATGATGTGACTGTTAAAAACTTCACCTTTACCTCAAGTACGTACCTTGAGCAGAAGTAGTAAGAGACAAACTGTATATATTCTTATTTATTTATTTTTAAAAGTCATTTTAAAAGCAGACACTAATAGAAAATAGGTGAAGAAAGAATAGAAAGCAAAGGAGAAAACAGAGAATACACACACTGAGAAGAGTTATTCATGTAGGTTGAGAAAAACTAAAACTTGCCCAGTACTGTCATTTCCAGAGGATGTTTACAAATATGGAAAGATAAAGGACAGCTGATCAGTTTGATATATAGACAGTAAAGCAATTTTTAATACACTTTCCTATCATTATGATTATTTAAAAGATAATTAATAATATATGATAAGCATAAGCATATCCACATGACTGCATTTCACACTTTACTATATAGCAGAGCTACCTCTTAAAAGTTAGAATATAGAACTACATTGTGTAACATAAAATTCTACATTGAGTCATAGAGATACAGTGTTTATCTTCCAGGCCTTCTTTACTGAAGATTGGTTTAATAAAGATTTTCCTTAAGCCATGCAGCACTGTTAAGACATAGCCTTCCACACAATAAAACATACTCATCTTTACACAGGCACACTTTGTAAAGTCTGCTAGCAGCATATAAGAAGAGAACCCTCTATTGCCTACAGTATAACTAGCTACATTTTATTGTAATTACAGAGTTGTCCTGCTTTGACCCAATGCAGTATTCTACCCCACACACATCATGCTCAGTATAACACTGAGGGATCACAAGGCTCACTCCCTCTCCTTTTATGTCCAGGGTCCTAAGGATACTAATAGGCTTTAAAGACCCCAAACAGCCTCACGTGGTGCTTCCATGCCACCTGTGGCCTGGAAGCCTGTTTAAGCCCTGCATGGGGTTGTTAGCAGGAGTTCTAGTGGTGTTACAGGATACTTTCTGCCCAGCTGCTTGCTCAGGTGATTGAGGTGGATTCTGATTATTCTGTCTTTGATCTGTGTGTTCCTGAATCCAGTTCCTACCTGCTCCTGAGTACAGTGTGGGACTTTCCTGGGGTGTGCCCCGCAGTGTCCAGGTGGTGTATTCATCATCTGGGAGCTCAATATCAGTTTTGTATATATGTCATTATTATTTTTTCTATTACAATTATTATTGTAGTTAGATTAAAGCTGTTTTAACTTTTCCAACCCATATGTCTCTTTCCCCATATTTTCAGGAGGGAGAGGGTCAACAAGCAATATCTGTCATCTGTTTAATAACCAGACCAGCTTTAAACCATGACAAGAGTCTTATCAAATATTCACCACTAATCATGTTTACCGAGTGCAGTAAAAGACCACCTCCTCAGCTGTAATCTGGTAACAACCTGTTCAAAATAATGCATTTTACTTGTTACTTCAATGAACTAATAATTTGAACACTACCATGTATTGTGTCTTAGAATTGTAAGCAGTTGTCTAGGCGTGCTTGTGTCAAGAACATGTGATGAATCAAAGCAAGCAGCCCCATCACGCTCAAGATTCACTCTCAAAACAGTATCAACTGTTACAAAGCTGGGGGGAGCGGCTGACTCACCGGAAGGCTGTGCTGCCATTCAGCGTGA
>VZSC01000685.1:81900-113507 GCA_013398225.1 Steatornis caripensis
CTACCCCTACCATTCTATGACTCTATGATTCTATGATCTGCAGGCCAAGCAAAGGAACACTCCTTTGCTGAGGAAGTAATGATTCCCCAAGGTGATTTTTCCACCAGTCTTGTGAGCTCTGTCCTGAAGACACTGTTTGTTTCTCCCAACCATTTACAAGATTCCTGATGTGGTAATTTCAGAAGATTCCTGAATCAGGTGATCAGCTGGAAGCTTTGTCTGAGTCTTTTGAGATGGATAATTTCATATTTGCAAATTTTTGTAGCTGTTCATTGACATTTATTATCCTCATTATTAATATAGATTTTTACAGTTCTAATAGAGTGTTCATATCCCCTAGCTACTAAGTTGTGTTTGAATGAAATATCACTGCTTACCATGGCTAAGATAATCATAAAAGACAGCTTCTAAATTACTTTTGTCAATTTGCCAGGGACAGATTTTTACTTAAATGATATACTTTACTGCTGTATACACATTACATTGAAAAACCTAATGAGGGTGTATTTCATATTTTCTTCAAAAAATGATTTATCTTGCAGTAGAGCTGGGTCTTGATTCTTTGAGTATTATAATTGTGCTCCTCATAGGGTTTTTTTTCTCTTCTTAAGATAAAAACTGATAATGTTTGTTACTAGGCATAAATGTATAACTAATTATCAATAGGAATATGATTAACTTTCTCTCCTCTCCTTCAAGAATGGACTCCTTTATATTTTTGTCTTACCAGATTTCATTCTCATTTGGATTCAAGAGCAGTTAAAATATTTACCAGTCTTCCTACTGCAAACACACACATTTTAGTGTTTTTGAGTTTCTGTGTTTGAATGCAAGTAAGTGAAAACAGTTTTGCTTTAAAATAAAAGCCCTTTCCCATCCTTTAAAAGTTTCATATAATCTTAGAATTATAGAATGATTTGGGTTGGAAGGGACCTTAAATATAATCTGTCACAGCCTGTCTTTCCCTACAGTCCTATATTGTTCTTTACTATACTCACTGTGTAGGGAAGTGTGAGTCATTATGAGTTACTCCTAATATCTACATTTTTAATATTATAACTGTTTCAATCCCAAACAGTAAGTCTGAATCTATTTCTAGACCAAAAAACCATCATTATCCCCTCAAAAAGATGTTTCATATGTTTGTAAGGTTACCACTCTGAAGTGTATAGGACTGTGATCATCCTGCCATCATAGAAGCTCATGAATTGCCCCTCAAATTCAAATTTCAAAAGAATTACAAAATCAATTAACTAATTTCCGACCTTCTTGTCATATTAACTAACATCTTCTTCAGAAAACCGTTCCAGATCAAGCAGAAGAGGGATACATGAATAGAAAGACTGAAAATTAAGACACGTGGATGTAGAACAATTTTCAGATATCAGGAACCTCAGTATTTCTCACTATGTCAATAAAACCACTTCTGGCTTCTTAAGCTATGCTGAATGCCACTAGCTTATCAAAGCCAAAAGTAACGTTATGGAAAGTAGGGCATTTGGCAGTATGACGATGGGCAGGAAGAAATAGAAGGGAGGCAAGGTAGTGTAGATGTGAGGTTTGGCCTGATTTTGATAAATGCGTTTAAATGCCTAGCAAATTACACAGACTGAAAATCACTGCTCTGACCCTTAAACACCCTATGCTTCCCTTATAATAATCAAACAAAGCATAGCAGTTTCTTTTGAAAATCATGGTGGTTTTTTCACATTTCTGATAAGTACAGGGGAAAAAAGATTTTATGTGATAATGAATGTTGTAAATAATTCCTTTCTCTGGGTATGCATTGCTCAGCTCTCTATCTCATAATTATTCTGCTGCTGCTAACATGCAAACTAGGTCTACAGAAAAAAACCTACAAAATAGAAGTGCGTTTGCTTTTTCTAGATTCTAAAGCCTTAAACTTATTAAATACTGCATCTGTGTGAACACAAAAGCTCCTTAAAACTTAAGGAGCTCCTCAAAAGTTTTAGTGTCCTGAATTTCCATAAATATAATGAGTACTGTCAGATAAGTTTCTCTTTCAAATGACATCATCAAATGCAGAAAGAGTAGTTTACAGTAAATACCAAAGAACAAGACATATCAGAGATCAGAAAACACAGTCAAGGACTTACAGTAATCACTCTGAAAAAAGTTTGTATTCAGACCATTTAGGAATGAGCCACACTAGTTTCTGAACTGAACCCTCTGCTGTGCAGCAAGAGTTAACAATTAAATTGATATTAAAACTACACTGAAAACTTAAAAGCAGTGAAATGTCATGCATGGTAGAAGGCTGGACATGACAACAGGGAAATAAACTCAAGTATAGCAAAGATGTCAAATATTTCCATGTTAAACAGCTTGCAGTCATCCTACATTGTGACCTGAAAAGTGAAATTATACGCCGTTTTTCTTTAAGTAACCTCTTAAAACCAAGATTGTAGTCTGCAAAATGCCTCACTGAGTTTTTCTGATATGTGAGATTTCCTCCAAGAAGACAAAAAGTAGGATTATCCTTTTCTTTACAGTGAAATGACAAAACATAAGTCAGAACTTTGGCAGTGTAAGATCAGGTAGGAAATTCTTTGGAAACCTCAGTGGGATCAGGATTATGTTCAAGGTCTTCTGATTCCCAATTCAGAGTGAGGTGCAAGGGCCATATAGTCATCACTCAGCAGAGTGACATATAGAGCAATTTGAATAAGGGCAAAATAGGAATTAGCCATAGGAAATATGCAAAAACAAAAATTCTGATTTTAATTATTGTTAGCAAATCAAAATTTTGACAGAAACATTTTGGACAAAACCAATCACTATCAGTTGATATTAACTCCTCTTCTTCATAGAATAACTTTCTATTTTGAATATAAAGAATTTTAATTTCTTCTTGAAGGGTTTCTAGACTCCAGACCAGAGTTACTAAGACCAGAGATTACCTCCTACATAATAATAGTACTGTTGGCTTCTTAATTGTATTTTATGTCTGAATTGACATAATATAAATAGTGTTATAATAGCCAGATCCACCATTAATTATAATGGCATTACTGATTTAGTAGTCTTAAAACATATATATCTATATCTCTGAGGCTTAAATGCTTCTCTGAAGTACTCATTCCTATTCCTCTGCTCTTGTTTATCTTCTCTGAAATGTCCTTATATACCTATATCTGACACTGACATTACTGTAGAACCAGGATCTAACATGAATAACAGAAAACATCCCTTAAAAGTACTAGGTCTGTCTTGATTACTTCTCTAAATCTGATTTCAGCTACATAATTCTTCAAAAAGATCTCTGCGGACAGAAACATTTTTAATTACGGTATCCATCTCGGATGCTTTATTTTTTAATAATGAGGCAGTGATAAATCATTCCACAACTATTTCTTCATACATTCAAAAACTTTGTAGAAATATACTGTCACAATCTCAGTTGCTCTTAAATGTTCCTTTTAGAAAAATCTCTTTTTCTCACACATTTTCTTAAAACATGAAGGATCAGCTACTGCCAGAGACAACTTGCAGATCTGCAGTCTATACAATTATTTCCTGCACTAACTGAACTCAGGTATGAGAAAGCAGCAAACTATAGCACAAACCACTTACATTTCTTGCAAATACTGACAGCTCTATTGACTTTCTAATGATAAATAATAATATCTGACCCAAATTAATATTCTACTCCACACATTCATCTTACATACTAATACAAGAAGACTGATTCATGATAGCTACTTCTTCGCAATTTAAATAAAACACAGCAAAAAAGGACCTAGGGAAGTACTATTGACTATATTTGCTTAGTAATGTACTAGTTTCAAAGATGTATGATTAGCTTTTGTGGGATATGGAAGTGCTTCACAGGTCTTATATCTGACCACATCATTCTACCCCAGCTCCATGACAGAAGATACAGGTGCACATCACTCCTCATATTTCATTGGTAAGGAAAGCTAAGCACCAGGTCTGAAAGGATGTCCAACCTTTGCCAAGGCACTGAGTGCAGACCTCAGTCCCCTGAGGGGTCATTAGCAGCAGCTTTGGAGTATCATTTAGGGATCAAACTGATGATTCAGAAGTCTAGAGACTGAAATCTAAGTCCTTGTATAGTTCAAGTAGGTATAGTGGGAACTGGAGCAGGAGAAGAGAGAAAGTGATAGAAAGTAAGAAGATGCAAGGGGACTATTTACAACATTTAAGACATCTTAAATGAGAATATGTGAAAGTCACCTAAACCCCCACCCCGTCTTTACTATCGATTTTTATTTAAAGACTGCATATCACAGATACAAACATAAGCAAGCAATTTGCAAGACTGAAGATAAATTAAGTTTGGATCTTTGTTTTATCTTACCAAAATAAAAAAAAAAAAATAAATGAAGACATGAAAGCAAGTAAGTATGCCATGTCAAATGTAATTGCATATTAGATTTTTTTCACTTGCAGAAACCAATCAATGTAATATGAGAAAGAAAACTTATAAAGTAATATGACTTCTTTGCTATGCTACTATAGAAATAAAATACACCACTGTCTGATATTCTTTAGTTGAAGATGAATCAATCTTGGTGCTTTATGACAGAACAGAATTTTCTTTTGTAAAGCTAATATTAAGAAGTAGGATACCTAAAGAAAAAAATTTGCAGTGAATTCTAATTTGATATACAATACCTTCGCTGATTTGCAGTTATCAGTCTTCTCCTAGCTAAACTGCGAGTTGTGTTATCACTGTGGTAAAAAATGAGGCTAAATTCTATTAATGATATGTGGAAATATGAAAGGATTTGGGGAAGAAAAAAGACTGTTCTTTAAAAGTGCAAAATATGTAATTAATATTTACTTCATCAAAAGCAACATAAAAAATACTGAGAGAAAAAAATGGCTTCAAAAAAAAAATTTTAAAAGGTAAGGAGAAACAAACATTTTTTTTATTGACTTATTTTAAAATACCTGCATTCATTCACATTTTGCAGGAAAAAAATGACAGGAGAGGATAAAAAAGAACTAGGCAAAAATGGGATTAACTGGAATAAAGAAATTTCAGATAGTTACTAAATGCTTTGTAAATTTTCAGAATTTATAATTATTTTATTTGCCAAAAGAAATGGATCTTGGAATTTGTTTAAGTATAAACAAAACTATACTCAAATAGACTCCATATCTTTTTTTCCTCTGTTTTCTTCAATTTGTTCCCCAGATTTCTTGGGAGGGATGGGGGTGTATTTTTTTAAAATGAACAGTTGTATATAGAAAATTTTGCTTAGCTGTAATACAATCTTAACAAGGACTCAGAACTCAGATAAAATCCTTTGTTCAGTTCAGTTACTGTACATTTAAAAAATAGAAATGTAGTAAAAAGAAGAGGAATGGAAATAGAGTGAAAAAGATGGGGAAAGAAACCCTGAAGATAATGACTCATCTTGACATTCTCACTGCATGCTGCTAGATGATCTGAAACATTTTCATCACAACTGGCTGTTTAACCAAACTGATCCATAAACTCAATCACAGTGACACTTTCCTGGCCAGACAGGTCCTCCTTTCACACCTTCTATCTTTGATCTATTGTTAAAATATTGAGATGCAAAACTATAGCAAAGAAGCTTCTAACTTAATTTAGACGACTCTTCTGAATGAAATCCTAAGAATTTGGCTTTCTTATTCTAGTTTTACTTCTCCCTTTTACTTTGGCTAACTGATTTTACAGATGACAACGTAAATGGAAATGGTTTAGAGTCCGGTTTTGATTACCTGCAGGTTAATGACTTTATAGTCTCCTGCCTATACAAGAGTCTTTCATCTGCCTGTATTACTCTGACATTTCTTTCTCATATCACTCTTTTTCAACAGTGTCAAATGGACAGAGTAGATAACGGCAATTTTTTAAATTATCATTCCTGTAATCTCTTTTTTAGTTTCTATTAATCAGTATTAATATAATACAGGTCTAGATGGGGTTCAGAAAACCTACTTTTATTAGATAATTTTAAAAGCTCCTTGTTTTATTTCTTTCTGTGAAATTTCACTTGAACTTAGTTGCTGCAAATCTGGGGTTTGTATGTTTGTTATTTTTAAAAATTAAACTCTCACTTCCAACTTTCCCCTGGCAAGTAACACATATTTAGAATAATGTTTTTCAGAGTGTCAGGGAAACCATGAAATCCTAGGTTTGGAGTATTCTTTTCAGCACTTTCAGTTGGAGAGTTCATTTTAACATATTCCAGATACTTCAAAGCTTGAAATTTAAATTGGCACTTTTTTACTGCCAGAGTATATTAGAAACAGATAACATGACAGAGTAGTAGTACCAGATCTATGATTTAATGTGAGAACAGGTCTGTTGAGAAGGTTATGACAAGCTTGTCTTGTTTCAGGTGTTTATTTCAACAGTTCTACGTCCAATTACATTGTATTCACTACAGGGAATTAAACAATTTCACATTGTGAAAATGACAAAATAATATATACATGAATGAAAAAAATAATTTACTTAACAAACAAGAATTGATATTGTTCTTAGGAAACATTAGGACTAGAAAAATCTTGGAGAAACAATGGGATGTATCTGATCAAGAGAGAATTCAACACAAACATATCTCAAAGGAATTTCTAGAATCTCTGGTTTAAGCTAGTTACAAAGACGTAGATACTACATGCATTGAGTAAAGCACATCACCTCATGACTACAGCTTCAGGAATCTTGAAAAATATACCCGTGTAAAACTAAATATTGTATTTAGCAATTACATACAATTCAGTTTTCAAAAACTTTCAGTAACCATAGGTGAAGTTATTTCCATGGAAATTGTTCACAACCTGGAAAATGCTATGTGTGAAGGCTAAGAGAATGGATAACAATGGACATTATTACAATGAAAGTAAGAGACATTAGGGAAAGGAGATACAATTAAAAAAACCCCATACCATTGATGTAATCATAATACATGAAAAAGTCTTTGATGGACATTCTGTTTGAAATGTAAAATTATTCTTTCTGTTCATTTCACCAGATTTTTGTATCAAGAGAAAACCAGAAAGATGAACTACTTTAGATTCAAGACTTTGCTTTAATCCAAAGTTAGAAACAAACTACNCTTTGACGGACATTCTGTTTGAAATGTAAAATTATTCTTTCTGTTCATTTCACCAGATTTTTGTATCAAGAGAAAACCAGAAAGATGAACTACTTTAGATTCAAGACTTTGCTTTAATCCAAAGTTAGAAACAAACTACTTAATATTCAAGCAATAGATAAAAGAAACATAAATGTAACCTGCATTTTCTTGTACCTGGCAAAAGCTTTTACCTAATTGTCAGTGTGGTTAGTCTCAAAAAGTTCTGAAAATAGACTGATTCATCATTCTTCAAATCTGAGTCATAATGGTATTTCTCAAGATCATTAAAGCATATCAAAATCATTTACTAGCTCCATCTATATGAACCACAAATTGTTTAAAACTTTTTTGGCAGACATCAGTCCTGTACTTGGATGTAATCTTAAAATGAGGTAATTACAGATAAGAAATCACACTTTTAAAAGCCACATTGAAGAACTGTAGTTCATTCAGGAAATGTACATCTTATTTTTTGAGCAACACTTCTCCACAGAATTTAATAATTTAGAGATTAACTGTAAAAAATTATTCTTACCTGATCAGCAAAACATTTTTTTTCTAGTATTTTGAAATGAAACTAGTTCTGCAGATTGAAATTTTAGATTCTCTTAGACTAGTAGTGGTTATGAAGTTATACTTAGTAGCATACTGCTTTGTCATCTTGAGTCTTTTAAACAATCTGTCTTCTCTGAATCTTGATCACGGTAATTCTGGGGGGAGTTTGGCCATATTTTTCAGTCAGACATTTAAGTTTCTGAAAATCTATACCCATAATCCATGGGCTGAATCACTTTCTCTAAATGGCTTCTTTTCTGCATTTAGAACTTGAGAATTAACTATTTAAGTTCAAAAGAAATAAAAAACAATCACACAAAAAGTTATTGTAAAGAGCTCTCTGACCCTTTCAACTCCTATGAAAGGGTCATATACATAATATATAAACACACATTTCTCCTGGTAGTTTTACTTTGAAAGATATGAAGTTAAAATGTTCCTCTTTTGTCCACAGAAAAGTACCATTTTGGTACAACTTTTGTTCTGAAATGCTCTGATTTTCTTCCAGTGGCTGAGCTTTTGTCACTGTTGTTTGCAAAGCATATGTGCAAACTTGCCACATCATTTTAATATTCTCTTATCCATTTACGTTGCCTTTTAAAATGTATTTAATAGCACAAAATCTTCTTGAAACTCACATGGTTTGATCACTGTTCCTTTCATTAGTTTTTGGAGCAAGACTAAATTCATAACAAACATAAGATTTTTATTCGCTTTGAACTGCTCTGGTGGTTCGTTTGGACACTTTACTCTCAAAGCCAATATCCACACTTCTGTATGAATCATGGAAACACTATGGGGAGGTTCCTAACAAGGATTTGAACAGAAGTGTCTGATTCTTCATATGGTTCAGATTAAAGACACATCAACTGGAAGACTTTTGAAGGACTCCTTTTACTATAACCAAGATCTTTATTTTACTCGAGTGTAGAAGAGGACAGTTACTTCATTTTTCAGATAGCTTTACAGGACAGAAGAATGTTTCCTATTCATGCACTGCTTAAAATTCTGTTCCATGTAAACAGGCATTCAGTTTGATCTTTCCTGAATAGAACTGAATAAACAGTCTATAAAAGATAATTTTGCATGGATTTGTGATGGGATTATGAGTCAGCCACAAGCTTGTGATGAGCATATTCACCCTACCAGCTCTTTTTTCTTGATATAAGCTTGACAAAAGACAGTAAAAGGTTTGTAAACTCTGCAATTAGGTTTTATCAAGCCACAGAAGAAAACTGGTATTGAAGAAAATAAATTTGAAGAAAGAAGAAACTTAGATCTCCTGGATGAGACATTAAATAAAATACCTGGGAAGTCATTCTACCCTCTCCAACAGTTTGAAGGAAAACTTGTCCTCCCCTTGATTCTTGCTTTCCATTCCAGGAACTTTCTTTGATTTACAGGGAAGAAAGTTTCCATGTTATCCCCTAGGAGTCCCCAGAGTTTCTCCTGTCTGTGACCTACTAGCTGAAAAACTATTCTGCTATTTTCAGGAATCTCCCAGCTATATCCATTTTGCAGACTTTATTCTTGTTGGCTGTTTCAGATCTTTGTCTCACATTACACTCCAGAAGCTCTTCTGAGCTAAGTCTTGTGAGTTCTCAAGGAAGGAGAACTTTCCTCTGTATGAAAAATTACTCCTGTTTGAAGTGCATCACTCACAGTAACATAAGAGAATCTTTCTCTCTGCTGCCTGGCTACATTTTATTAACCAAAAAGCATGTATACAACAACCTGTGAATGAACGGTCTAGGCAGTTAAACCATCTGTTAGTGTCACAGAATAATTGATAACATGCCTTTTTCACTTTTTCTAATTAAATATTTACATTTTAGGATATTGAATGAGGAGGAATACTTCAAAACTGATCTAAGTGTTACTACCATTGTGATTCTGCTAAGTAGGAACACAGACCTTACGTACAATTCCATGTTATAGACTTGTCTATAAACTTAATTGAAGCATAATAATGTAACAGATCAGTGCAACACTGGAAGAATTATATTAGGCTGCAGTATTGCTATAACTTTGTTTTTTCTTGATCAAGCTTTGATTTATTTTCGTGTTCAGCTCTTTTTTGTACCATATCATGCAGTTGCTTAATAAAAACTGAATCTGTAAATCATGTGGACATTTACAAGCTCTGAAAGAGTTTTAAACAGTTAGCCATCACCAAAAATAATAAGCTTACTGAGATACTATCTGTTAAAAACTCAGTAATTGCTTAAAATAATGAAACTCCTGTTATTGAAGAAACTAGGACAAATGTTGTGCAAGTAATACCAATTTAGGAATAGTATTAATATTGGATTTTCATTTTCTCAAAAAGATCAGTAATGATAATAAAAAAAATGTGAAACTAATATGAAACCAGGAGTTGATAATAATTTAAATTCAGAAGGCTCTTGAGCTGTATCCAAATTAACAGAAGTAATTCTGGAAATAAAATATTTTCTAATGTATACAGATAATAGCAGTATAACAGTACAGTAAGACTGAAAGAAATGTATTAATCTGATACACATCTAACAAAGAGTTTAACAGCTTCTCTCTATGTGTATAATTTTAAATGGAAACATTCTCTTTCCTTCAGAACAAATACAAATACCATATAAAAATGAGTTTTCATGATAAGGAAAAAAAAAAGATACTTAAGGGGAAAAAAAGCAGGTGCAGAACTCCTTTGTAATAGTCACAGTTGTCAATTATGGAAAACTGACACCAGAGAAAAACGACCATTATGCCATAAAATTTCCAAGTGAACTTAATAGCTTAAATGAATTCACTAAGAGACTTGACATACTGTCATAAACTTAAAACATTGACTATTACAGGGAGAGTGGTTAAGGTTTATCCGTCGCTCAAAGAATCACCATCAAGATATGAGGGAAAAGTGATTTTAATATAAGCTTGAGAACAAAGTGCAACTTTTACAGAATTTGATGGCAAGATTCACTCTATTACTCACTACGTGAAGGGATTGTGAAAGGGAATCTTGTTCATTTTGGTCTTTAATGATTAGATGTGCCTTCAGTCACTACTGGCCAATAACAAGGCCAAAGTTTTTTAACTTCTTCATTAATGACCTGGACAATTGAATAGACTCTACCTTTAACAAGTTTGTAGATGATACAAAACCAGGCTGTGTCAAGGATGCATGAGGTTGTGATGGTGCAGACCCTGCTTCCCACTACTCTCAGGCTTCACTGCAATGTCAGGTCATCCATCACCACTTAAGAAAAAAGAGCTGGAATAACTTGGCACTCTCTGACCTTGCCTGTTGGTGCAGTGAGCTGAAACATTGAAACAATATGATACCTCTCTGTCCCAGGACAAGCACAGTGAGTTGGGGTGATTAGGCACTCGCTAACTGCACCTGGAACTCCTGATGCAAAAACACAGTGAGTGGAGTGATTAGGCACCTCCTGACCACTTCTGGAACTCCTGTTGCCAGGGAAACGTACGTAAATTCCTCCTGCATGCATCGCAGTCCACATTTAAGAGATGCCAAGACTAACTATCTGACAAGAATAGTGACCACAAAACAATAACATTGACCAACCAAACCATTGCGACTATAAGTAGTAGTCCCAAAAGCGAGACCCTTTGAGCTCTTCAGGACCACAGCAGACTGTGACCATGCATCTCTCTCCAAGTTGGGATGTCTCTCAGACCAGTTTTCATGAAGTTCCACAAAGTAACTTGGATCCTTCACTGTTAGACAAAGATTAAGTTACTGTGTTTGGATTTTCGCAAAGACTTTTCACAGATCGGAATAGTGAGCAATTCACTATTACTTGACTCTGTGTGATTTTCAAAGGATATTGGGTATCAAATTTAACATCTTAATCAAAGTTTAACCTCTATACCTGTGTGAATGTCTGTGTATCCACATGTTTAAGTTAGGAAATCTTGAATCGTTACATAAGTTGTTATAATTGTTGATTATTGAATATTAACCAAATATTGCTAATCACATAATTTAGTTTTATGATTTACTGTAATAGTGTTAAGATACTAATTTATTGCTGCTATTAATTGTTTTAACACCCATACCTACATATTAAGTCACTTTCACTGAAATCGCAACACTACACTCCTTTAGTTGTAAACCATTGACCAAGTCTGAGACTAGGAGTGGATTCAGCTGCACGTAGACTCCTCTCTGAGGAGTTCAGAAATCAAGGGGGTCCGCTCTGAACCTCGTGACTCAACAGGAGGCTTATCTTACCACTTTATTAGATACAAACCATTGACCAAGTCTGGGACTAGGACTGGATGCAGCCACACCTAGACTCCTCTCTGAGAATGAGTTTAGAAAGCAAGGGGGTCCATTCTGAACCTCGTGAGTCAACGTGAGGACACTCCTTACTCCTTTTTCCCTAAACCCCATATATGTCACTCTAACCCAGTCTGTGACTTGATTTCCCTATCTGACAACTGTATAATCACTTCTCCCCCCGCCTCATCATTCACTGTTGCACATAAGCACCATTCTGATCTGATTCCCTTTAATAATCCTTTCACATAGAAAGTAATAGAGTGAATCTTGCCATCAAATTCTGTAAAAGTTGCACTTTGTTCTCAAGCTTATATTAAAATCACTTTTCCCTCATATCTTGATGGTGGTTCTTTGAGCGACTGATAAACCTTAACCATTCTCCCTGTGACATTGGTGAGTGTGCTGTCATCCAGAGGGATCTCAACAGACTGGAGAAATGTGCAGACACAAACCTCACAAAGTTCCGCAAAGGGAAATGCCAAGACTTGCACCTGGGGAGGAAAAACATCAGGCACCAATACACACTGGTAGCCAACTGGCTAAGAATCAGCTTTGCAGAGAAGGCCCTGGAGGTACCGGTGAACAAGTTGACCATGAGTCAGCAATGTGCCATTGCAGTAAAGAAGTCCAAGAACATCCCAGGATGCATTATGCAGAGTATTGCCAGCAGGCCAAGCAAAGTGATCCTTCCCCTTTTCACAGCCCTGATGAGACACACCTGGAGTGCAGTATCCAGTTCTGGGTTCCCCAGTCCAAGAGAGACATGGGCATACTGGAGCAAGTCCAGCAACAATCCACAAAGCTGACTAGAGCCTTGAAGAATCTTTCATATCAAGAGGCTGAGATAGATGGATCCGTTCAGTCTGGAGAAGAAAGGTCTGAGGCGAGATCTTATCCATGTTCAAGAGAGGTGTAAAGAAGACAGAGACAGTGTTAGCTAGTGACTGGACAAGAGGCAATGGGTACAATCTGAAATACAGGAAATTCTTCTTAGATATAAGAACTAACTTTTTTACTGTGAGAGTGATCAAACACAGGAGCAGATTTGCCATAGATTTTGTGGTATCCCCAACCCTGGAGATGTTCTAAACACAACTGGATACAGCCCTGCACAACCTGCTCTAGCTGACCCTGCTGTGAGTATGAGGGTTGGACCAGATGGTCCGCAGAGGTCCTTGCCAACCTCAGTCATTCTGTGGTTCTGCGATATTGCTTCTTTGTGTATGTACTCTTTCAAACCTCTATCCATGCTCAAATAATTTTATTACATAGACACACAGGATCATAGATTAATTTAGGTAGGAAGGATATATGAAAGACATTTGACTTCACCTTCCTAGTCAGAGCAGGGCTGTGCTATGGCTAACCTAAAATGATTGGGCCATCAGATCTTCAAAAAGATATGGAAGAAGATATAGATAACCAGGATGCCCGTTTCTTTCATGTACTCCCTCATGTGTTTAATGAGAAGATTCTGTTGTCAGACATTACGTGACTGATTCAGTTTCATACAAAATGTAAGGACAGGTATAAAGTTTCAAAATTATTATCTTCCTAGATTCTTAAAAATTCTGTTCTTAAAAATCCGAGCTGATTTTTGTCTGCTGTGACTTTAGCTAATCCCAAATAATTAAGACAATCTGTGGTCTGATAAAGAAAAAGATCTAAAATTTGCTTTATTCTATCTTCTTTCTTAAGTCATTGAATTATCAGAAATTAATTGAACAGATAGAAGAATAAAAACATATCTGAATGTTAAGAAAAAAGAAGTTTCTGAAATGTTTTGCTCCTTCCAGAAACTCTCTTATAAAAACACAATAAGATACATCAAAAGCAGTGGGTATCAAGACTCTCGGTACTTTTAAACAATTTGTTATATGAAATGTCTGTAAAGTAAAGTTAGATTTTTCTTTTTTACATCTCAAATAAAGAATAAACTTTTACAATACAGATTTAAAAACACAACGTTGCCATGGATTGATAGTATTTAGTATTACTCTCTGGCCATTATGAAGATTTGTGTTGTAGCAAGGCTAGAAGATTGCTGCTTCTCAAGGTTCAGTATGAATTTCAATTGTAGATTATTTCATATACCTGTAGCTTTGTAAAATAATTTTGCCAAAGATCACTTGAAATAACATGTATGATATTCTACTGCTTAAATTGGAACATTGCTTTTCTCCCATTCGTACAGACAGCCTAAAAAAAAATTGCTATATGACAAATGGAATAACTTTATCTTTTTTATGTGTCATTCACCTTGTTCTTCTTCTTTCTCTGTATTCCCCAGGGCTTTATGCCCCAGTGAGTGCCTGAGGCTGATAAGAAGGAGTTACTTTGAGTAAGCAAATCAAGTAAGCCCCTAATCAAGTAATGAACTTTCTATCAATCACCTTTTCAAACTGCAGGTGACACCTGCCTGACACTGTCAGTTCCAGATGGCATGGATTCCATGTTACACATAAATTTCTTGACTTCATGATCAGATATGAAGCTATAAGATGAGTCCATCAGCTCATACATATAAAATATTTTTTCTGCCTGAGCATGATCATTAACATAACTATGTTAATGTCTTGGGAAGTGAAGTTGATGTGCACTGTGCTAAAATATTACTGTAAAGCCAGATCCTAGGATAGTGTGGTGTATTCTGATGGCTTTTGAGGAAAATGACATCAGACCCACTCTCAGTGAGACTAAGTATTCATCAGCTCCAAGAGTTCTTTCACTTAATTTTACTGTGTTGTACAGTGAATATTTCTAGGGAAATACCCATAATTTGAAATAAATTTCTACTCTATTTTCTGGCAAAAATTCTTTTCACATTTGACTAAATGAGCAGCATGAATTTCATCATGGACAAAGTTTTGTTTGTTTTACATTTCTGACCTGTTGTATTATATTATGTCAAATTACAGGATGCCATATCATGTTACATAGTTCATATTAGAAGTCAATTCAGCTTGACACAATATGACAAAGTAATGCAATATATCAGTTCTATAACCACATTCTTTAAGTAATGAAGTAATATTTCAGCATACAAACCAGAGCACCTATTTAATATTAAATAGCCATCATCTGCTTCAACAGCAGCATGTGGAGCAATTGGGTCAAGTATCTACAGGAAGAGGATATTTTTGTGGTTTTCTCTGCTAACTGATTAAACAGTACCATGCTAGCATTCATTCCACATTATACAAACTAATTTCATTAAAACACTCACTATGCATGTCAACAGTCTGGGAACAGTACATATCTCAGTTGATAAATGTATGTGTTACTAAAACACACAACTTGGCTTTTAAGCAGCAGTGGTCTCCCTTAAATCCATGAGTGAACATACTGCTTCAGTAAATAAACTCCTATTGAATATGAAATATTAGTGCAAGATGTAGTATGAACAGAGTGTTTTCAGGGCAAGAAACTTACAGTGAATTTTGCTCAATAAAAATATGCCAGTCGATTACAGTAGTAATCTGTATAGTACATCTAGCAAGAGTGACCGGAATATTAGTCACTGTCTCCATACAGTAAATACACCACTAAGCAAGCTGCAGATCACATTTACTTTGCCGCACCACTTATGTTCTAAGGATTTATCTAGACAGCAAAGGCCCAGTAACAATGCTGCAGCATCAAGGAGTTGCAATACTAAACATATGTCTACAGTGAGGTCGCAACGCAAACACAGGTACTTGAACTAGTTTTGGTAACCAGTAGCAATTTGAGCCGTGACATGGAACTCCACACAAATTTGCATGGTAATCTACTCAGCTTCTGGAGAGTGTCCACACTGACCTCCATGCTACTAAAGTGAATTTATTCCTGGTAATATTGTACTGCATTAAAAACTGAAGTGCGATGCCTCACTGTTGTTTCTGCCAACTAACCATTCCATTCAACAGGAGAAACCCTTAGAAAGGTAACAGGGCTTTCAGTCAGTGCACCTTTAAATATCCTCTATAGCAGGAGAAAAACAGTGGTGAATAGAGGCAGCTAATTAAGCAGTCTAAGTTTCCAAAGCAATTATTCCATGACCTTCTCCAATTAGGTAGCTTAAACAGGAATGGGAAATATTTTAGAAAGGTACTTTTTCTTTGATATTTTCCAGTTTAGTTAGCCATGTTGCCAGCTGCACATCCCTTTCTGCCATATCAACTAGAGGAGCAGTGTCAGGAAAGAATTTAGAGAGGAAGGCAGCTGCTTAGCCTCAACTGCAATGACAGTTGTTGAGTTATAGTCCAAGGAAGAAATTGAGGGAATATGGAGGAGAAGGGAAAACAGGCAGAGAGGTGTTACTTGAAATAGACCAGTTAGAAGTTTACTGATTTTACACGAAAAGTTACAGATCTTTCTATACTTAAGAAATTCTTTCATCCTGTCTTTTGTAAAAAAGAGCTTCTATGCAAAAGGCAAACATTTTTATCCAGAAAATTATATCTGTGTCTTATTCTTGCTCTCAAAAATGTACAGTGAAGCGTATCACCATTTTTGAAAGAAATCATTATTGATGCAGATGATAAGTGTAATTTTTGTATTTACAAAATTGTTTGCTTGTACTTTTTTGTAAACCATATTAGAAACCTCTGAGGTAAAAGAAATTCTTTTTTTAAGAGTCCATTATACAAACCAGTTATCTCTCAATCTAAGAATACTAATCAGAACACTGCTAAACAGTACTTTAACTGCTAAGTAGAGTGGGTCATGTTTCGGATATGTTCCTTAATGTTTATACATGAAGATTATAAAAGATAGAGCTTTTTGAAATTGTATACACAAGAATGTTATGGATCTTCACATTAATTTTCAAATGAAGTTCGAATGTTCCATTTCAGTGTCAAAGTCTATTTCTTTTTTTTTCACAATACATTATTTTTCATTATCATTCATATCTGTCTGTCTGTCAATCTGTCTATCTCACTCAATTCATAATCATACTTACAAAAAACCTTGTCGTCTAACATCAGAAGCATTGGTCACTTTTTTTTTGTTTTAATAATACTAATGGAGAATTAGGTCAAGTAAAAAGGCAGAGGACATGCACTAATAGTTTATAAAATAAACATCATTTTTTGCTGTAGGTACTGAAACTAATACACTTAAAAATAAAACAAGTCATATTACCAAGTCTGTATGGTAAATTTGTAATATGTTCTTTAAAACTGAGACAGATTTTTTTTGATGAATAATTTAATCACTATGAATAAAATTTCAGGTTGATAAGTTACTTCAATTTGGCATTTTGAACCAGTAAAGTTCAGAAATCATGCTTTTATGGTTTTTAGGGAAAAAAATCATTTGTTGATGAAGTAGTGTACTATATTGCAGCTAACTAAATCTTGTCTTCTTAAAAAAACACTACACAACTGAAACCAAAAATACATTTTAAGGCCTTCCAAAATATTACATTGCTCTCTGGATGAGCTCTTGTATGTAAGGGTTGGGTAAGGCAGGTTTCCTTTTAAGCTGGCAATTTTTACATATAGTGCATTAAATCAAATGTGACTTTACTTTCATACCTTGTATCTATGGTTGGGAATGGGTACTGCATATCAGCTGTGCATTCTTGAGATTCAGTTACACCATTTGACAATACTGAAAAATGTAAATCCTCACCATAGAGCAGGTAAGGGACCTGCAGAAAATCTCTATTGGAATCCCTGTCTATGGAACAAAGCTAACATAAAGATCTAGCGCTAGTGAATGTCCTGTACAAATCTCTTATTACAGGCAGGAGAGACATTCACAAGAAAAGATTAATTCCCTCACTTGCCCAGCTCAGGCTGGGAAATTTCAAGGTATTAGAAATCAATAGCTTGTACATATGTGTTCATACAAATACAGGATTTGAAAGTTGAATACCTGCATGGAATTATGGATCAAGAAGGTTTTGAGAACTTTGCTTCATCTTTCCTGGGCACTGAGTTTGCCAGACCTTAAACTACAAAAAAGCAAAGACACCAAAGAGGTTTTGGAAAACAACTTGCATCATAAAACAAAAAAAAACCCTAAAACCCACTAAGATCTTAAAATTTCACTACTGAGTATGTAAGCATATTTTTCCATTTTTATAATACTGATCAAGTTTGGGCCTTGTTTAACTAGGTCTAGTAAACTATACAAATGGTTCTTAGAGATCCTTATTCACTTACTGCTTTGGCTGGTGTTGTGGCAGGTGTTTTGATGTCAAGGGAAGCTTCAAAGCTCTACGTAATTTCAATCTCCCTGCTTGGCTGCCAGGCTGCTTTTCCCAAAGGAGGCACATACCAAAGCAATAAGACCTTCTCTGAAAGTGAGCAAAGATCTCGTTTTTCCTCCACTGGCACTTTTTGACAGGAGGTAAGGAAGAAGTACAAAGAGTGCAAGGCAGTTTTAGGGTGAGGTTAAATGTTATAGCTGTTGTAGTCTAACAGTTTACTGCAGCAAAAAGGAGGAAACCAGTCCTTCCACCCCATTCCCCTAACAGCCTCAGTCTCCCTGTTTTTTTGCTGATGTGATTCAGGTCTCAAATTCATCATGTCCTTAGCTGACACGATTTAAATTATGAAACTATTGGAAAACTATGCTGAGTTAGCATAGTTAGAGTGTCTCATGGAGGAGTTTTGCAAGCTCCAGAGTCAAACCTGTTGAAAAGTCTCTCCAGAACAGGGAAGGACATAACAACCCTTTAGTGTTGGCACGATGCTAAAGTGTTGCATCATACTCGTGCACATCCTCACTTCCTACAAGGAACAATAGTAAAACATATATAATGGTTAACATGGATTACAGAAAAAAGGAGACTATCAGCTTGTGCATGGGCGGGGGGGAATGGAGGAGGACTGAATCAAAAGCTGAGCAAGGAAGGCTAGATACAGGAGTGACATTTGAATGTTTCAAAATGCTAAAAATCACCCCTAAGTTTCAGATCTATAAATGCTCTTGGGAATACAGAACACAGAAAACAGACAAAAATATTTTTCTTAGACTATTTAAGTATTTTGGGAGTCTGACTTTTTTTTTTTAATCTGTTCAGTTTGGCAATAACTATTTTCTTCATGACCTCACAAGGAGATGATACATAAAATAGTTCATTAACTCCTTTACTCCTATCCTGTATATGAAGAAACAGCTGGAGAAAGCATACTGGTCCCTATATTTCTTCAAAAATAATAGCTTGATAAAGTAGAACCACTTTAATTTCAGTTTCTCTCACTTTTGTCATACAGTACCAGAAAAGTTCAACCTGTCAAATGAAAGTTGAGGAAAAAGGATAAGAAAAAATACTGGAGAAAGGAGGTAAAGCTTAGCTAGAGACAGTTATCAACTCCTCCTTGATTCAGAGTGTACTTTGATTTAACTCTTCCATCAGTACTTATACCGTTATGTTCTACACATTTGAAAACACAAATTAGAAATGCTTCTTGGTTCATGTAAAGATATGCATGCTTGCCAAGGTTTCTTGATGTTAATTGCTGCTCAAAAAGTAGTGAAATTAGAACTTGAACTTTTTTTTTAAATAGAAATGTGTGTAATGACAACACATATCAGAAACGTAGCCCGAGTAATGCACATAAAAAATATGTATATTTAATACCCTTAAAATAATGAAAATTTGGGGCATTAACTTAATAAGAAGCAGCCAAGGAATTCTTTAAAATCCTTTGAAACAGATTTTTTTCATCTGCCTTAAATTCTGATAAAGCAGCTTTCAAAATTTCAGAAGATATGGACACTTGAAAAGGATTGTTAGTCTTCAGCAGCGGCTGGAAAAGGAAAAGAGAAGCAGTTTTATGTCCAAACAAAGAATCTATCTTTCAAAGCCTTATTAATAGACACAGTTTAAAATTGGAACTTCACACTGATTGAAGTGTAGGGGCAAACGGGGTACTTAAACATACTGAGCCTGATTCCAGTCTCATTTATTCCATTGGCCTCAATGTAGTGACTTCCAGGGTGCAAGAAAGATGTAAGCTGGATACTAAATGATATTCAGAACAAGATCTATTATGATAATTTCTTCCAGAATGTTATTTATCTCTCTATGTGAGACAGCAATTGTAATGACTGTGTTAAGATCAAAAAGCAACATTGAAGCTCCCCAAAGAAACCAAATTTTTAATTGCACCTGAACAAACCTACTGCAGATAATCCTACATATTTATTGGCACGAATAAGAGACCAACTCTGCATGTTTCAGAATAATTTCTGGGCCGAGCAATACACAAAAGAAATAAAAAGCATAAGAAAAGATTAAGACCATAACATTCTTATTTTTTGAGGCATATTTACACTTTACTGCATAGAAAGAAAGAAGGCAACTAAAACTTACAAAAAATCTTTAGCTAAAATAATCCTTCAAACTTATGCTTACAAGTCTTCAAGATTTCTTACTCTAAAATTAGGGTTTTCCAGAAAGGCAATAGGGGTAGTTATTACAGATTTTCAAATGTAGTTTCCTATCATTTGGGGGATGGGGCTGGGGCAGGGAGCATCAACAAAAAAACTCCAAATCTTTGGAAGCTTTTAAAAATATATATAATCTGAAAGATATTATCCTGAAGCCAATATTAATTCATTTAATCATGGACTTGTCAATATTTTTGTGAGCTATGTACCTTTCAACAGGAACACCAACTACTTTGAACTGTGAACTGTAAACTGTAACTGTTAGGAGGATATAAGTAACTAGAATTGTGTTATCACCTGATCTGAGTTATCTTAAGAGATGGGGACAGAGTAAGGCCAGAGAAGTGAATTCTGGTATTTATTTATCTTTTTTCTTTTTCCTTAAAAAAAGGATGAACAAATATCTACTCAGTTGTTTAAATATGAATGTATACTAGAATTTCATATATTCTGCATAACTGAAATAAGGGGCTGGAAGAAACAATGCAAGATTTATGTGAGGCCTTGGACTTGCACCTATAGCTAGGCAGGGTATCCCTTGGTTTAAGAAGCTGAGTCACAGTTTGAGAATGTGCTGAAACATTTCAACCAAAATAAGACGGTTTTGCAAACATAAACTAGCTTTGTATGTTCTTCCCACCCTTATTTCTTGATGTGCTTTACAATAATCAGATATGATTCTCCGGGGAAACCATCTTTCCACTCTTGCTCACTCAAAATTGTGAAATTATGTGTGTGAAAACATAGATTTGCTGTATGTTATTAGACCTACTTAAATCTTAACAGAATTACAACATAATCAAATGTGTTGTCTAGCTAATGGTCTGTGTAAAAGATACACTTGAAACAAAACAATACAATCCATGAATGCTGTAAATAGTGACAAGTCAGTCCTGAAACCTAGAAAGAAATAGAAAGGGAAGAAACAAATAAGATCATAGCATATCCTCATGTTAGAAATACCCAGTTTTTGCCTGAAAGCATTCATTCTTATTTTCCAAATCCTAATGTTATCCAGGCTCCCAGGCCCTTCTTTTTCTAAACACTTTTCCCATTACTTACCAGTTAAGAGTTCAAAGAACAGATAATTTCAAACAGTCATGATTTTTTTTCCCCAAAAGTCCCTAAGAGATGTCATTTATATTCACTGTATAGAAATAGGATAGTTACCACAAACACATTCCCCAACATAAAACAAGTTAGAAGGAAGAAGAATTTATCACAAGTAAGAAGATGTCTTTTTTGCACCAAGTTCTATGTAGTATCTGTACTTGCTAGAGGCTCAATTCTGGGAGAAGAATAAACTCCAACCTCACACAGTTGTTAGACAAGAACAAGGGAAAACCAAGAGTATTGCAGAAAAGGTCAAAACTGATCTTTTGATTTTATGATTTGTCTAGCACACAGCAGGACAGAAAGCAGTGGAATCTAAGAAGATATCAAGGAAAGAATACAGGCAACACTTCAGCTTACTCACTCAAGCAAAGTGGAGCACAGGAAGTAAGTGGTATTGGCTAAGGACTGCTGAAGAATGTGAACAAGACAGGTCAGTTTGCTGTACATTCCTGTGGAAAAATAACTTTTTTATTTTCTTCCTTTTTTTTTAAGTTGTTAATATAGGAGAGAAGAAGAAACAGCAAACTAACAGTGGAACTGGAATATCAGTGGAATCAGGACAGACAGAAGACTAAGCTTTAAAGAGGATGTATTTAAAACCATAACAAACAATTTGCGCTTCAGTTTTCTTCCTTTTCAGAACAGTTTCATCTGTTTATGCTATACCAAATTTTGTAATACAGTAAGTCATACAAATAGCTTAAAAGGATTTCAGAAGGCAGCAGAAAGTTCCAGATGAAAATGGCATAATATGTGGGCACATCATAGATCTCTATCAAGAGGAGGGGCTATGGCTATTACTGCACAGCATGGTAGATAAAAAAAAAATAGCAATGTGAAGGTAAGATAGAACATAAAGATATTTATCTTTGTTTATTTCCTATTATTTAATATTACTTTTATATTTAAATCTTTTTTGATGTGTTTCGTTTCATCTTACTTTGAAAAAAAACATAATAAAAAATATTTTTATGTTGTTATAGGTTACTCCCCAATGCCATATATCAGAAACAACTATATTTAATTAGCTAGTGTTTTCAGTAACCTAACATTTAAAAGGAAACATACAATTAGACCCAAAGGAGACAAAATGGAATCTGATCTGGAGAAGTTAGATTTTCATATGAGCAATCTATAGTAAGAAATGCCCATATTACCATCTCCAGCTGAGACATTCACAAGCAATTGCATGAAATGCTGAAATATCCATGGGTATCCAGAAGCATTTTAAGAGGGCTCTATATATTTAAGCAAGAAGCTTGGGAGATTGGAAAAACACAGCTAGTGTGCATACTTCTTTTAAAACATAGCTTGCTGATGGTAGCAACCTCTAGGGAGAGTTTAATTGAAGTCTTTTTACTGCATTCTTTCTGAGGTCCATAGGAAAGGAAGTACTTTAACAGAGTTATTTGAGAATGGGACAGAATCAATCCTTTTCCTTCAGCCTTTCTAAGGCTCTAGGGGAAAGGAACTTTCAGGTGTTGCATACAGGAGAAACATATACTGCTGTAATTTATTATTAATGTCTTGAAAATACTATATTCCTTAAATAGAGAAAGTTAAACCTACTAGAAAATGCTCTTATCTCAGACTTATTGATTTTTAACCTTATGGGCTTGTGAAATCTCCTCCTTCCCCTTTCTTTTTTACTTAGTACTATCATATTGTTTTCTTTCAGTAGCACCTTAAAAAATATGAAACACATTTCTAACTTGGGACTAAACATCCAGTTCAGCAAACATTTCTCACTTGGGACTAAACATCCAGTTCAGCATATCCACTACACTATCAAATACACCATATGCAAGCTCATACATGGTTTACTCTTGGAAGCATGACAGCAGCACAGCAAGTGCACTGGACAAGAAGCTACCGGTAAGAATTACTTTTTTTTCAGGGTTTAACTCTTGCTTAGCCATGCATCTGTCTTTCTGTGTTCAAGCCTCAGAGCTTGTACTCAGGTAGAGTATAAACTCAGAAATGAAACAAGGCCAGGACTTCAACTTGAATGTGGTAGTACTTTTTCCATATCTGCAGCAATTCCCGCGCTTGGAATAGTTCAAAAATGTCTGACTGCTTCTGCAATGTCGAGGTCTTTCATTTTTAGGTCATCCTCCCTCACAAGCTACATTCACAGACATGCAGTAAGCATTTCAGATTAGGAGACAGATGCTGTAGCTCCTATTTAAACACAAAAGTTTAAAAGGCAATACATTCTTCTTTACAGATTTTATTTTTAAAATCCCTGTTGTGATATGTAATCTTTATGCTTTACTAAAAAGCTCCTGGAGTCTGGCAGTACAGATGCAACAACAGGCTTCTGTTACATACCTAACATCAGAGATTTTCAGAATTAAATATCCTAACTCCCCATGTGAAAGGGTGGAACATCATAGCAAACAAGAAAATATCAAATTCTGCAATTAATTTGTACTACTTTAAGGGGAGTTTTGGCCATATCCAGGTTTGGAAAAAAATTTGCAAAATAAATACTCACAATAAATTTAAAATCAAAAGTATGATTTTGGTCTTCCTTATTCATAGTTTCAGAAAAACAACATTCTCTGGACACACAGCATCAACCTGTGGCAACATTATATGCAGCACAATGGATTTTTGCTTTTTTTATTTAAAGGTTATGTGGTTTTTTTGCTGGGGGGAATTGCTGACAAAGCACTTGACAGTAGGTACTACATATCTACAGTAAGCAGATCACAGTATTTTACCTGCAAACATGCTGCAATAAAGTGCCATCATTCAATCAATAAAGATTACTTAGTTAACATTTTCCTAACGTATCTGGATTACTAGTTCATTAGATCATTACCTGATAAATAGTGTGGGTAATGAATTGAGAGAGTAACTACATACCTTCAGGATGAACCTGCCCGATAACAATAATCCATTAGAAGAACTGGCAGTATCCTCTGATCTATTGCCCGCAAAGCTGTGACTTGATGGAGAGTTTCATTCCCTCTGCTCAGCACTCCAGAAGAAAATCAGCGCAATTTAAATATTTCTCAGGACGTGACAGCTCTCTAGATCCCTGGTTGCATTCTGTTCCCAGGGGTTGACAATCTGGTGTTCCAGTGTGCATAGAGCAGTGAAGATGAATTGAAAAAGCTTGAGATAAATTAGGGATGGCTAAGTTAAAATTGTCTCTGCTCCTGAGTCTCTCATCTGCAGTCTGCAAACCTATTTTGCTGTGAAAAAGCTAGATGGCAGGCTGCTTCAGTGAGTTCTTCTTAAGCGACTGGGAGCATTTTCAATGAAGAAAAATTCTCCCATTATCTAAGCTAATGTGACTGCAGCTAAATCTAGTCTTAAAAGTGTCTACTAGCATGAAATTCATTCTCACTGTTGCTTTCTTTCAAGCCACAGGTCAAAAAAGAAAAAAAAAAAGAAAGAAAAAACATAGCACCAACGTAGATCTTTTTTATCTGAAAGAAAAAGCTAGAGTTTTTAAGCTGATAAATGGCAGCATGTTTCATGATATGCCTGTGCCCAACAATCTACCTAAGGGAAATTTTCACTGTTTCCTAAACTTTATCTGCTTATACTCAAATTATTCTTCCACAACCTGCTCTTTCTGTTTTGTTTTTAACAGTTATAATTTCTTTGCATTTATCTTTATTTTGAATGTTCCAGGAGCAAAAGTGACCATATTTTCCCCTTGTTGACAACAAATAAAGTGACAGCAAAAATTTTGAACAATTAACATGTTTAGCCTTAGTAAGTAATAAACCAAAACTAAATGTGTTAGATGTTTTTCCATACCACTAAAGAGTTTTGTTTAAAAAAAATAAAAATTTGTAACAGGTTGTTGTTGTTTAATTATGAACCACTTCTCTGGTTGCACTAGTTTACAAGGAAGATAGAAGTGACATTTTCTAAATATCAGTTTAGTGCCAGAGCAGTTTGACAAAATCACTAATTTCAAGCTGTTATGTAAACAGTTGTTATACAGATAGCTCAAGTGCAGAGGTTATCATTATACATAGCAAATGAAGTTTAATATTTTATCCTCTTAAACTCAAATCTGAATATTTTTTTAAAGGAATAATTTTAAAGGGACAGTGTCAGTCATGCTGGCTAGTAAACAGGCACTTTTGCAAATCCTTAGTTTCCAATGATCTAGCTTTCTGAAGTCCTCAGTAGGTACCACCAATAACTTTCTCAGATTTGAATTCTCAATATTATGGAAATTCAGGCCGACACCCTAAACCATAAACAAACAGAGATGTAGCTGAATACATACCAGTGTAGCCTTAATTCTAGAGCATTACGAAAATGATAAATAAGTGTGCCACCAAGAAATAGATGTAGACTGTGCTTTCATCAAACAGGCATGAAGAGAATCTGAAAATCTTTGGGACATGACTGCTGAGGTCTGTTTTGTTCCCTGCCCCCTCGAGGTAAAATATGCACTCACATTAACAGAACACTACCAGGTGAAGTGAAAAGGCATGATCAATATTAACTGATTTTATAGGGGGTTATGCTGCTAAAGCCACCAGCCCCACATAGCCTCCATGTTCCCTACTGAAGGCATTACGTTCAGCCTAAGTATTTTAAACAGAAGCTCCTTTGGCATTTGTCCTACCTACCACCCCCTGGAGCATATGCAAGCACTTAACAAGACCCAGTTGTTCAGTAAATGCAATAGACATAAATGTAGCCCAAAATAGCATATCTTTCTAGAGGAATTAAAAACTTTGACATGCTGCCTTGCTCTAGGGTAATTTCTGGTGTTGTGACACTCACGCTTCTTAATTCTAGTCAGGATTGGATGTGCTGAAGTCCTAGCCATTAATATTTGTACATTCTCCATGTAAACAGATCATGTTATAGGAATTAAAAACAAACAATCAAACAAAAATTTGAAAAAATCTCAACTTTGAGAGAATTTTTAATGCAATTTTGCAATCAGAGAAAAAACATGGCTAAGTATTTGATGGGCTGAATTTAACCTTCAGTAGTAACCCATTTAGTTAGATCTTGTAAGGTGTGTAAAACAGTTTATCCTGCAAAGATATTTTTGTAAATAAGCATGTTGTTTAGTAGAGATTCAAATTTAGTGAACGAAAAACTGTTCATCTTCAGTTGTGATTCTTATGGTAACCTTTGTTATTTGTGTCAACATTTTTCATTCATTTTCATATTAAGGTTTTGCCAACAGGTTGAGAGAGGTGATCCCTCCCCTCAACTCACAGCCAGTGAGGTCACATCTGGGGTACTGTGTCCAGTTCTAGGCTCCCCAGTACAAGAGAGACACCAACAAACTGGAGAGAGTCCAATGAAGATGATGAAGGTAATGGACCATCTCTCCTATGAAGAAAACTAAGATAACTGGGGCTGTTTAGCCTGGAGAAGAGAAGGATCAGAGGGATCTTATCAAGGTGCATAAATAGCTGAAGGAAGGGTGCAAAGAAGACGAAGCCAGGCTCTTTTCAGTGCCCAGTGACAGGACCAGAGGCAATGGGCACAAACTGAAACACAGGAGGTTCCATCTGAACATCAGGAAATACTTTTTTACTGTGAGGGTGGCAGAGCACTGGCACAGGCTGCCCAGAACTGTCATAGAGTCTCTATCCTTGGAGATATTCAGAAGCTGACAGGATGTGGTAAGGGACAACTGTTTCTAGGTGGCCCTGTTTGAGCAGGGGGGTTGGACTAGAGGACAGACATCCCTTCCAACCTCAGCCACTCTGTGTTTTTCACTTTTCTTTAGAAACCACCAAAATTCTCAGTTCCTGTTGCCATTGATTTTCTAGTTAAAATGGTTCCTAATTTTAAGGTTTTGTTAGCCTTTATTGTCCAAAACATCTTTCTTATATGAGTTTAGGTTATTAGGTTCCTCTTCTCTTCTGCTCACCGAAGTACAGCATCCACTGCTGAAAATCAAGAAAGTGCCTGGAAAAAATCTTGACCAAGACCTCACTGTGCAACAGCCCAGCTGTAAAGTTCCCAAAGCTATCAGTCTTCACAGTCAGGTAAGACTTGATGGAAGACTCTTTACAGCTGAAAGCCACCTGCTAGCCTTAAAGACAAAGTTGGTTTATGTGCTATTTATAAATTTCAGAATAAGCATCACTCATGTCTCCCCTCTCTCAGCAGCTACTCCTTTATGTAACTACCAATGACAAGCTGCCGTTTTTCTTAGAGCTTCAGTAACTTGGGTCAAATAACCACATCAGTGTCTCAGTTTCTACACATGAAAATCTACTAGCTTGATCAAATTTTATAAATAAAATAATTCTATTTCATTATTTCTAGTGGTATCATTATTTTACACTGTATGTTTCACTCATGTTTAGTGGCTGAATCAGAAACATTAACATGTCAGTTTCAAGGAGGTTCCTGGCTGGATTTTGGGGTGTGACATGGAAGGAAATAGAGATGCAATTTAGCCAACAAAACAAAGTAATCTGAAATGCCTTAGCAAAATTTTCAGCTTTGACCGCTTATTCAACTCAATGTTCACTTCTTAAGTGAATAGGCAGAGAAAGAAAGAAGATGAACTTCAGTTGGGTTTTTTTGAGAGAAAGAGGTTTAATAAACCCTGAAGTTTAAAAGGGATTTGGCCCAAGACACCCAGCAAAGCGTAGTCACTTGGCTTACAGTTTTAGAACAAGACATAGATTTACAAGAAATTCTCAGACATTACATGATGAATAGCTCTTTTTTTTTCCCCTTTACCTTCCAAGTTATCTACTTGTATAATTTAATAACTTTTTGGAGTTAAATGGACAGTCTTAGATGTTTAAGTTGGAAACAAAGGCAACAGTGTTGGCATAGCATGCTAGATATTTTTTGTGTGATATAATCTAGTTATGAAAACATGTTTCAAAATGTCAAAATATAGCAGCAGTGTTATGTGCAGAGGCTGAAATAGGTGATCATGGAGTGGTGCATATTGTAACTCTGTGACATGATGCCTACCTGGATAACAGAAGTTGCTATTAAGAATACTTTAACCTGTGTATACATGCCTGTCTTGTATTATGTTTTAGTAGCAAAGAACTTCTAATGGGGAACCCCAGTGGGAGTGGAGACATGCAACTCAAATATAAAACTTCAGAGTCAGAAAGTGACATTTTTTTTGCTACTGCATATTATATTTTTTATACATACATATAATAACTTTGAAAAAAAGACAATGAGTATCCATATAAACATTTAGCAAATTTTTTGAAGTAGCTTATTGTGGATTGAACTCTTGCATAATTTTAGCTGCTTCATAAGTTTCTTCACTGTTTGCTCTTGAAATACGTGTTATGCTCAGTGCGTGTATGGTGTTTAGGTCATGGCTTATTGTTAGTTTTCTTTCTTAGATTCATAGAGGATTAAAATGGATGGATTTTATTTTCTGGATGAAAATAAAACACTTTAATATGAATATTTTTTGCTAATCTTAAGATCTGATAGTAGAAATTGTTAGCTTCTCCTGTGAGTGCACCTTAATCAAATGTATAGGGTGTACATACATAGTTCACTCTTCTGCCAGTGGTTTTCATGCACTAACAACTTGTAAATGGGTAACAACATCCAAGATAGAAGTATGTAAATTTGAAGAGAAAATTTAGATGTTGATGTGACTAGACAAAGTCAGTTGGAGAATTTACTTAAGCCAGAAACGTGTCCCTAGAACAGGGAGTGATTTAGGCTAGTGTCTGCTGAAAGGCTCTCTTCAAACTTCAGTTTGTCACTTTATATGGTTCCTGGAAGGAAGCAGTTTATACTTAGTGAGGAGAAGAAGGATGGAAATATACGTTCTGCATATGCCAGTTTTCATTCTCCTTTTTGACTATTGTTAAACTTCCTGCTTTTAAGCTGTCTTCACTGTGCCTTTTAGAAAAGCAACAGTTTTCGGGCTGGAACATACAATGTTAAACAGTGAGATTTTTTTTTTTCCCTGTCAAAATAAGCAGGTAGGTAGATTATCCAGTCCTCTTTCCTTACTACATTTGTACACTAACAGAAGACAATAGACCAATTATTTCCCAAAGACCATTCAAGTATTTAGATGGCCACAGATAAGAAAAAGATGTGAGAGAAAATCAACATAATCCAAGGAGTCTTAATTTGAAGTTCTGCATGAGGATGTGTTTCCCCTAATGCTGCTTGATATAGAATTATCAATCATTGTCTGACAACTGGAGACACAATTTTCTTGCTCAATTTTCTTAGCCTCAAAGCTTGTCACATGATACTTGTTACAGCCTACATCTTCTTATTATTAGCCTATGTATAGTTTAAATACACAAAATAACACACACAAGCACACTTATACTTGCTATAAGAGAAGTTGACTATATCTATTATCACCAAGAAGACTGGAAAGATAAGATCTGTAAAATGTAAGAGTTCACTGAGGTGTCCTGACATCACACACTGTATTTTTCCAGAGTCTTTATTTTCATGTATCTAGATTTGTTCTATGTATTCAATATGCAGTTGGAGTGCATTAGGTGCACTCCCAAGGCAATATCTTTTTTGTGTTTTATTTTGTGTTGTGTTGTTTTGTTTTGTTTCAACAAAAAGGAAAACAGATCATGCTCTCTGGCACCACTCCATGTAGAAACACAGAAACTAGAAACACATAGGATGTTTGCTCCAAAATGCTAATGTACTTTCTGCCATACTGAACCTGACAAAGACAAAAATGAAAACTGAAAGGGAAGTTACTATGAGTTACAATTTAAATAGTTAAAATCCTACCTATGTTAAAACAAACAAACAAAAAACCCCACCAAACAGGTGCCCCTCTCCTTCACTCAACTCTGCTGCCACTGTGGATTTTTTCCAGATTTGTTGCTACTCGGAGTTTTGCAGTCAGTCATTTATTTTAAAAACATTTGTTTCATAGTGAAACATGTAGTGAAAGATGTCACTGTCCTTGGCACGGGGGGGTTGGACTGGATGGTCTTTAAAAGTCTCCTCCAAACCAAACCTCCATTCTATAATTCTAGGATACCATACTTAGATTTTGATAAACATTCCTAAGCTGTTTGTGTTTTTTGGGTTTTGGTTTTGGGTTGGGTTAATTGGAGTTTTTTGTTTGATTTCTGTTTCACTGATAATTCCATTTAAAACTGCAAACATCACACATTTAAAAAAAAAATTCAACAATACGTTTTATTGGTTATATTAAAAAAAAGCACAAAAAACCCACAACTTGATTTTGTCTTGAAAGCAATTAAATACCTATATTACAAAAAAAAAAAATCTTAATGATTAAAAGATCATATTTCAGTTTAATTATAGGTGTCTTAAATTATTCAACAAGAAGTTCCTCAAGAGTTTGCATGTGAGACACAATACATTTTTTGTTCTGATTTCCATTGTTCTCTCTTCCACTGGCTAGACCGTAAGGAGGAACATGCATTCCTAAAATTTCAACAATCAATGACGAAAGATCCTTCAAATTTCCTGCTTTCAATCTTTCAGCTACGTATTTGTTTCCTTCAGCTCTCATTTGCATTATAGAGAATAGAGTCTTACTTTGAACTCATACATCACCTTTCATCTCAAAAGCTCAAGTTAAGTTTAATGTGCCTATCTTGAAACCCATAAAACTTCACTTACACAGCCTGAAATCTCAGCAGCTGTGTGTGGATTGAAAGCAAGTGATTAGGATACTGGAGGAAAAATAAAGCAAAACAAACCCCATGTTACATAATTCGAGTCAAGTGGAGCAGGGCTTTTAAACACTACTACAATACAAATAAATAGTTAACTACAGAAAAAATGTCTTAAGAAATAAGGAAGAAGAAACACGGAGTATAAACTTCATGCACCCTGTGGGAGTACACTGCAGAATTCAGAACACGTTTAAACATGTCCAAACCTTTCAGTTTGTTCAGAAAGTTTGTGCTTAACCCTGAAGTACCCTTGAGTGGCTTTGCGGTGATAAAACCTGATAAATGTGCCCTGAACATCCTGATTTTAAATAAATAAATAAATGGAAGAAAACTGTTGCAGTCTGCTATTTCTTCTATTGACATTGAATAATTGTCTTTAATTTTATCTTACAAATAATATAAGGCGGGAATCTCCTTTTATCTTATTTTACCACTTAACACTTTAAAAGGAGATTATTTAAGGAGAATGTAGGGAAAACTGTAAGAAGTTTCACAATTTTTTTCCAGTTGTCCCAT
>VZSC01000685.1:113646-129826 GCA_013398225.1 Steatornis caripensis
AAAAAAAAAAAAAGACTGAAAAAAAGGATGACACATTACCCATAAAAATAGACTCTTTCAGACTTTTATTCAAAACTTCAAGGTATTATTCTTCATGTTTCTTTTTACATATAGAGTACAGAGAGATATGAATCTTAAAAACTAAGAAGAAAAGAAATGCATCTTCATAAAACAGCTCTTATTGTGAATTTATAGCAAAATTATCTAGAAAATAACAATCCTGGGACATGAGAAACTATCTCCCTCTAATGAAAATAGTGGGTAGATGACCAGATATACTTGGATGCTTACATGTATCCAGTGCTGAGAACTGTCTAATAATTCTCTCACAGTCAAGAATTCACGTGTATGAAACCTGATCTCTTCTGTTAATGTACCTCCTATTGTACATATTTTTCAATAGATTACATTATGAAAAGAGGAGGAAGGGGGATGGTGGTGGCTGTATTTCAGAAGAAATCTGGTCAAATAAAACCATGTCTACCATGTCTCACGTTGAGCACTGTGTCCCCATCTTGTGTACCTGGATTTGATTTTGAAACATGTTTCAGATAAATACATGCATTTCAAAGATAAAATGTCAACCTGCATTCGTATAGAACACATGTGAATTCTCAATAGACCTATAATTTAAGACACATCAGAATACATTTTTAGAAAAGCAAAACATATTTCAGTTTCCTTGTCTTCGTCTTCTTTAGAAAAAAAAATTTGATAGAGTTGCAAAAGCACCACCTTCCTATGCACTTGTCATGCTGAAAGAAATTGTAACGTTCAAGTAATGAATGTGAAGGTGCATTAGTGAAACTTATTTAATGCATTAATGCATTCTCATATTAGACATCTCTATGGGCATAACCCACTGTGTTGCAGAAAGGTACAGTGATGGATTTACTCCTAGCATGAGGAATATAAGCATGTTTGGAAAATCAAGTAACTTTTAAGTGTAACCAATCTATTTGCAGTCAGATGAAAAGCTCATCATGTGACTGTAGATGAGAATATTCCTTTGGTATGCTGCACAATAATTTGAGTCCAAAGGAATAGACAAAAAAAAACCCAAACAAACAAAACACTGCAACTGACTGCATGGAAATCTAATTCATTTTTCAAAATTTGCACAAAACAAGATTAGTGGCTACAAGGAGATTAGTTTAGGCTTCAGTATGTTTAGACTTCCTGTTGTATAAAATGGAGGCTTCAGTCTGAAATAAAATAAAGCGAGACTCCTAAAATCACTTCTGTATTGGAATAACAAACAGTTTAAACTTGGCCTTTGACTCTTAGATTGTGCTTTTTAAAATATTGCTGAATACATTAATTGATACAGGAAAAACCAAATTAACAAAAAACCGGTGGTATTCCTTAAAATGAGTTTGTGTGTCCTGGAAAAAGGGAATCACAGTGGATGCAATTCAACAGGATCCATATACAGTAGGGAGCATAGAATTTTTCTTTTGTAGAAAATTTAAATGTAATATGGTTGCTTTTATCCGAAAGAATTGTAGCATACAGACTAAAATGAGTCTCTGAAAAACTGAGCAGACCTAAAGTAAATCTTAGTGATACATCTGTTATTGTCAATTCATAGCAAAGTCCTTTCTTGTGGTGACAGACTATGGCTTTTAAATAAATGAGGTGGTCAAGTCCTTTGACATATCACTAAGTACATTGGATTTCAAACAGTAGTAATTTAGGCAGGCCTGTCCATATACATGCAGGAAATCAAATCAGATTATTCCAGTTTTACTTTATGGATTTTAGAAAATAATCAATGAATTACTTAGTGATCAGTCTCCTTCTCAGACTGGCACATCTTCTCTGTTTAAAACAGTTGCTAAGACTTCCTTTACTCATCCTGACAGTTAATGACATGACTGCTGCTGCACCTATATACCTTTCATTTTGATACATTAATTTGCATAAGGAGCAGGTCATTCACCATTTTGATACCATCAGAAGATCTCCCAAATATCTGTCAGGTATGTTTTAATCATTTATTGTGTTATAGTAAGTCTTCATCTGAAAAAGGCATCACTTCACTTTAGAAAATCCAGATTTAAAAAATCTTCTGTAGATTGAATTGCAGCTTGGACATACTGATTACACATTTGTAGACACGCATACACTCTCCAAAGAATCCAGTGACTACATTTAAAATAATTTACAACACATAAGGTCTACCTCAGTATAAAAAGAGTTTATTGATGAGAAATTCTCACTCTCTTTAGGAGGTAAAATGAAAAATAGTTTCTAGCTAATCATTGATTTTAAACTTTCATTGTACTTTACCACCCCTAAAAAAAGAAGTTTTGAAAGCTGCCAGTTTGGCTATGTAATTTTTTACCCCAAATAACCACATTTTTAGGTATCAAATTTAACTTTAATGCAATCCTCTTTAAATAATGTGGAGGAACATAACAGAAGGAGAATAACAACAAAATGCACACATACTTCAATGACATGTGCATATATACTCATTTAAACGCAGCATAGAGCAAAGCTTGTTTTACTTTCCCAGTGCTGTTTCTACTATGAAATAAATTAATATAGCAGTTTCCTTCTCACTGGTGAAAACAAAATTGGTTCTTTCACAAATAAATTGCCTGTATATGTAAAAAGGAACTAAATCCTCACACACGGATTTTGTTTGTACTTCCACAGATTTTTTAAAATACTTCCTCACCATCACTACCATGCAGGTCTTCTCCCTCACTGTCCCATCTCCCCCCCCAAAAAAATCACATATTTGTTGAGGAGTTATTTTAATATTATGCTCTTTACACTTTTTTTTAGAAGCTTCTCCTTTTAAACAATTAAATTGTTTTTAAGCAAAAAAACTGCAAGCATTGTGACAGTAAGTTCCCTTTAGCTGTGTTTAACATTTTCATTGGCATCTTGTTGCAGATCAGCTTTAGCCATCATTGAAACAACTGTATGGGGAAGATTAATTCAGCTTCTAACCAAAAAAGTAGGAGGAGTAACATGAGGAAATGAATCTATCTATCTGACTTGGTCAAAAGATCATCTCAGTTTACTGTGGCCTGTTCCTTTCCTTGTTCTACAAACCTAGATCAAGGAATGGTTCAACTTGTGTCTTATACAAGTTCAGCAGAGTGCCAGTGTTGTCTTCACAGTAGTCAGCAAAAATATGCCCTGGAATTCCCTCTGGTGCAAAAGTTTGCCCACATCTCCCTTTTGTCATGATCAATGAAATTATATCCCATGGACACCACATTCAACTGGGCGTAATGGCATGCTGTTAAATGAGACAGAGCACCTTTACTGATGATGAACACCACCCACAGTTGATCCCATCTGCAAGCTACTTACTGAAACTGGAAATCAAAGTGCCTCTTCACACTTCCTGTGGACTATAGGCTCCCTATACTTCATGATACTTACAGTTATGCAGAGACTGGGAAAGTCTCATCATCAAGAATATGACATGGCTACACATCTTCAGTGCCCAACAAGCTGCATGACTTCAGCTTGGAAAGTGAGGGTAAAGGGAGAGAAGCATTTCTGTAACAAGATGCTCTCAGCTAATAGTTCTGTATTCTAACTAAAGGTAAGGCATCCCAAACTATGCTTGCCGTTGTCCATGGGACTGTTAAGGAGAAATGGGCAAAGGTCCTCCTGATATCTATATTCCCTTTCAAGGATCTTTTGCAACGTCCAGGGTGTAGATCCTGAAACACTGTCAGAGACTATCGTCTCTTCCAAACTCTTCCACATGACATTCTCAGACCCCAGCATGCAAAGGTTCAGCCAAGTGGTAGGCTTGATGGTGTGCTCCCACTTGGAAAGCTTTTTATGTACTTCAAAGTACATCTGCCCTGAGGTCTAACTCTTGCTTGATTTTCAAAACAACAGTTTTCACCTTTCTGAACAGCATACAGTACTTGCACCCATCAGCAGTGTAGCAAGCAAAACTGAATAATGGTTCAGTGTAAGACATGCTTCTCCCCTTTAACATGTATCTTCTGTGTCCTACAGGCAGCTGCTTCATTTGCCAGTAGACAAATGAATACAACAGTACAGCTATCTCTCTCTATTCATTTTACATGTAGTTTTTCTTTCTTCCTTTCCTTCAGGCACCTTCCTTTTCCCAGTCTTATTCCTTCAGTCTACTCTCTCTGGATATTTTCTAGTATAATTTTGAAGGCCTGCACAGAGTACATGAATGAAAGCAACTAACATTAAGCAACCTTATCTGAAGAAGATTGACTGTCTCCTTTTAAGCCAAAAAAGAAATTATCCTTCTTTTTCAACTCTGGAATGCCTTGTTACCAGTAAAAGTAAAAAAAAAAAAAGACAAGTTTTTAACGCTATATTTTATGACAGAATATTTTATATATTTAAGGATAAATATATTGTATTTACCATAAATTTCAATAAAGTTACTCATGTGATCATATTCATTTTATTATCTTTCATTATTCTGAAACATTTCATATAATGCAATAAGACAGAGCAAGTAGAGTAATTTTATTTGTGATGCATTTAATAGCTTAGATTTTTTTTTTTTAAAGCAACTTAATTTTTTTCCCCATTTAGTTACAGTTACTATAGTACAATTTGTATGGGAAATCTTCTCTTCTTTCACCTGGGTGCTGACTTATCTGATGTATCAATGCCATTAAAGCTGCTAATTGTTTTCCAAACCACATCAGATTTCTTAACTAAACCTATTCACTTAATAACACATTCCAGGTAATATCATGAGACTTTGCCCCCAAAATAAATGGGAATGTAAAACATTTCAGACTAAACATTTTCTCACAAGTCAATATAAGCATACATTCATGTACTTGAATGCTTTACAAATGACTGCTTTGGGCAGTAAAGATCTACAGTAAGTATTTGAGATTAAATAGTCAACTAATTTTGTTACTTAGGTTCAAACACATCTAATTGGATCACATGTAACCACAGAGCTAAACATTTTTTCTACAGACACTTTATCCATTCCATATCTTCCTTAAAAATAACTACATATTCAAATTTTTGTAACTAGATAATTTTCATTTGAAAACATCTCTTGTTACTCACATACTTTTCAGCAGAAGGAAATTTACAGTGCAGTAGTACCTTAGAATTAACTTCTAAATTAAATAAAATGCCTTGAGATTTAAAATGCAAACAGAATGCTCCTGTTAACCAACAATTGTCAGATGGTTCATTTCAACATGAAATACAGTGGACAACAGAATTTACAACGAATTCTATCCACCACTGGAAAGTTGTTCCTTATTCTTCCTTTTCTTTTTACTAAAATTTACTCCTTCGGTCAGTCACGTAGCAAAAAAATCTAGCGAAAAAAACCCCACTTTAGAGTATGTATCTTTATCTGAAACTTAATCCACAAAATATTTTGACTTTCCATTACTAATACATACATGTAAGTCATTACATCTAGAAACCGATTTTGCAAAGAGAAAAAAATGAAATAAGTTTTTGGCTGACACTGAATTTCACATAATTTTTTTTGTCAGTCCATATGCTACATTTTACTGTGACTCAAAGGAAGACTGTACAACATATTTAAGCTATGGTACCAACTGTCTTCCATCGGATTAACAACAATTAGAAATATTTACTGTAGGTTAGTATTTATTCCTTTGTCTAAGAAACTGAGATAAAGATTTTAGGTGGAAAAAATAAAATAAGAAAAAAAAAGTAACTCACTCACATGTGAGTTGAATTCAGTATTCATGGTATGACAATATGCAAGTTTGTCTTTACAATAATTATATTAATATGTTGTTTGTGACTTGGCTTATTCATTGCTGGATTTTGGGTTTTTTTCACAAATAATAGTCAAAGACAATTATATAGGCAGTTTAAAGTTTTTGGTACAATAATCAAAAAATATTGGTTTTTGCAAGTGCTTTATATATGTAGGCACTGTGAAGAACATTCAAAAAAAGTTTTGTCATTTCAGACAACTACATTTCCCACACATTCCACTTGGACCACATAAGATCTACCAGTGCATTAACTAAACTTAGCATTTGTGATGCTACGAATGCATGATTTGAAGGTAAAAAATAATTATAGAATAAGAAAATAGGCACCTGACTGATAGATGTGGCATTCTTCTACTCTTTTTATCTCATCAGACTTGTTTTGGGGCTGTACAACAAGGCCAAAGCATTTCTGAAAGACTGTGTTCTCACCTAATGTATAAGTGGTTTTGAAAATATTTCTAATTAACACATTTGGAGTTACTTCAAGACTATTTTATGTTGTGCAGAATCCAGGCAGACCTTCATCCTCTACACAAAAGCAGAGAAGTGCTTTTTAACCCTTTGTTCCACTGTGTTGTTAGCTGCCCTGAGGACACTTAAGAGAGCTCTGAGAACTTAAAAAGTTCATTCAAATAAATGTCTCCCAAAATTTCCAGATTCAGAAAACAATTTCACCACTATCTGACCTTTCAGGACAGATATCTTGCCTATGGCTGATTTATTACATAGTTAAATGGTTCTAATAATTATGTACTCAAGGAAAGAATGTGCATGCAGAGTGAAAAGGAATCGCTTAACACAGATATTTCTTTTGTGCTCTTGGCAAGTCCAAAACCAAGAAAGAGGAAGAGGAAACAAAAGGTTTTATCCATCCATTCAAGTTGAGGATGACAACCAGGTATACCATGACTGTAAGAATTCATATAAATTTGGTACTTCCAGCATTTGCCTACATTATGGAGACCTACATTTTTTTTTCATAAGTAATCTTCTTTGCTAAATTTTTGCAGCATTTGAGAAAAACATAACTCAATGCTCCACCCCCCCCAATTCTGACATCTAACCTATTTCTTAATATAAGAATGTCATTCATTATAGTATCAACACATTACTTCAGTCTTGTGTTTTACCTAAACTTAAAGCATCAGATATATTTATGAAATGGGGTTGGACTAGATGATCTCTAGAGGTCCCTTCCAACCCCAACCATTCTATGATTCTATGAAACAGGCTTAAAAGGGAGGAGAAAAGTGAATTAGGAAGAATAATAGAGATGCCTTTTAAAAATCCCTAAATTGTAAGTTTTTCTGGTAGATTTTTAAGCAATAAAATTTCAATGCTGTTCTATCATTAAGTGCTATACCTGACTAGTCAGAAAGTGAATAAATAAGTAAATAAACTCCTTATCTTAATGTTATTGTCTTTTTAACTACTTTTATATTTAGAATATTTTACCTAATTACAAAGGAAAAAGGATTTTCTTTCTCGATGGAAAACAAACACCTTGTAAATACAACTATTCAGATGGATGATTTCTATTTTAGGTCTTTGTTGTGTACAATATATTGCACAACATGTTCCTGTGGAAAGGTGCAACACATATCAACAGCTGACGTTTACTCTTGATGTTTACATTGATAGGGGAGATTTCTCAGTTTGGGGATGTTTCCAGAAGACTAAAGGAAGTGGGGAAAAAAAGAACAAGAGATGTATGTAGCAAGAAGAGATCAGGGAATCCTGAGAAGAGCAGTGAATGGATACACAGCCAGACTTCATAGGAGACTGGAAAGACTTTGACTGGATACCCCTGGGTACCCATGTGGAATTTATTGCAATCCCAGAAGTCAGTAAAGGTTGCTGGATGAAAAGCAAGACTGGGAGCAAAGAACAGTGCTAGAAGTACACGGGACTCAGAAGGACTTGTGAACTCTAATTGCTATGTCTATAACTATTTTAGAACTTCACACCTGTGTAGCCCTAAATGAAGCTAACTCTAGTGACTCACAAGGCAACACCTGTGACACTGTAATTACACTAATACTTGCATATATTTTACTTGGGATCTGACTCAAACTTCTACTTGAAGATGTAAACAATATATAGCAGGGTCAATAAAAACAACAAGAAATCATTCTAGGGCTCAAGTATCATGTGGTAACACATGTTATGATGAACAATTTGTCTTCTTTTTCTCCTTTTTCCTGTCAACACGCATAGTCCTTTAATCTCACAAATGTTTTTTAACATAAATTTCCTTTTGCCATTATTTTTTATAGCTACCACAGCTCTATCCCATCTTCAATAAGAGGTCTGATGCTAAACAAAAGTTGGATCTAGTTAATCAGAATCTATAAACTATTAATTGTTTAATACCTGCTCTGAGCTGAGGAAGATAATGTGATTTAGGTAGTCTTTGGCAGCTACTTGAAATCCTATTTATACAAGCAGACTCGCTACTGTTGTCAACTGGAAAATACTGCAGTAAAGTAATTTCATTTAGAAATCTCACCCATAGCTACATACTTTCTATCAGGAAGCAAAAGCAAAAGAAAGTTTAGCACAAGTTTTGTCTTGATTTACTCAACAGTTGCTATAAAACCTGTCAGTTAAGCTAATTGCCCCTTAGCTCTGCCCATTTCTGGTTTATTACTCTGCTCTGTCCTTGCAGTATACATTTAAGAAGAAAACAAATTACTACTAGTGATAGAGAATAATAGTAAGTAATCATCCATTCTTCATTTCCTGTAGTTCATCACAGCGCTAATCTAGGGTAGGCATATACCTGTATGTATATGACTAACTTTATATTTGTCAAAGCTCTGGAATCATGCCAGGGCGTGTATCCACATCTATATTATGCTAAACTACTAAAGGAAGCTCTGAAATGCAGTTTTTTGAAACATGTTTCCTAATAAGATTTTCAAGCGTCACGTAAATTCAAGACTTGAATGTGGAAATATTCAGGCTGATTATTAAATTGACATATACAAGGAGCTGTATGGACGTAAAAAAATATGTAAGTTGAACATATATACAACTATGCACAATGTTGACTTTTTTTCCTGACTACAAAAATTATTAGATAGTACATATATGTGGTTTCTAAGTGATTACTTATTCCCATCAAGCAGAGTTACAGAAAACTGAGGAGATAGACTGACAAAGAACATTCTTGCCCAGTAGTCATTTTACCATATCACAATTCCACAATACTACCTACACCACAGACCTTTCAACAAGCCATAGTCAAATCAATATCATGTAGTCTGTTCATTTTCACTTAAGTGAGACGCCATTTATCAGAGACTGGAAGATCAGCTGTCAGAACAGTAAGTATACTTTAAAGGTTTCTATTTGTAGTTTATCACTAGAATTAGCAAAGGTTTTCAAATACTGTCTGTTCCTCACAAGCACTTTATGCTTCTGTTTCTTCCTTCACTAACAGTTAAAGATTTAGGGTGGGGGAGGAGGAATGGGGAAGTAGGGAAAAGTCATACCATTCAGTGGTTGACATCTTACATAACAATACTTTATTTTCCCTTTATCAGGTAGATTTTTTTCTCTCTTTTCAGTTTTTCAGATTTTCTCATATTTTTGCAAGTCATAGGACTATTTAGCAGAGAAAACAACATCAGTACATTTGCTCAAGTAGGCAGGAAGGTTTTAATATTGCTTAGCTTTCTACAAGAACAAACTGACCAGAACTCTGGGGATTTCAACAGAGGGGAAGGAACATCAGTCTTGGGGGAATACTGTTACACTGGATGATGTCTTNCAACATCAGTACATTCGCTCAAGTAGGCAGGAAGGTTTTAATATTGCTTAGCTTTCTACAAGAACAAACTGACCAGAACTCTGGGGATTTCAACAGAGGGGAAGGAACATCAGTCTTGGGGGAATACTGTTACACTGGATGATGTCTTATGTAGAAAAATTTGAAAGATATTAGCAAAAGCCCACTTTGAGACTGCTAAAGTAATCAGGCTATAGTTTACTACTAAAAATAGGTTTTTTGTACTACTAAAATGCTGAGGAAACTTGGTTCAATAATAAAGCCTTGCTATTACTGTTCACTGTATTTCAATTTTGGAGTTCTTGCAGTTCAAACAATATTAAAGGGATGCAGCTGTGAACTGCTCTGACTAGCAAGAGTTTGCACTGGTGGAGAAGTAAAAGTGAGCTGAGCTGCTACTATTTTCTCTTCCCATTTCCGATACAATTTTTGTACTTGTACCTTCATAAACAAAAAGCTACTATATGGTTATTAATACTAATCTCAAATAGAAAAAGTTGGTATGAGAAAATGTTTTTCCAAGTTCTCCAGTTGTTTGTATTAGATAGATAGTTCCATGTAGAACTTGATCTGAAATATGGGTTTCTACCTATTCTACCTTTAAATGAACTTCACTGTGAGAGTAATTTGAAGAATCATAGTGGAATAAGGGTACTGATTTAGACATTTCCTTGTAGTATCTTGCATTACTGGTTTCCCATGTTTTGCAAACACCAGCAACAGAGACTAAAACCTCTGTCTAGTAGTATAATAATGTAATGTGAAACTCTACAAGCTAGTATTTTGTGTTAATTTTTGGTGTTAATATTTCTAAGTATTGCATACTTTGCCACCTGCAAGAACAAGGTAATGAGAGTTATGACTAATTAAGAAGACCATAACTTATTTAAACCAGTGAGTCAGAAATAAAGAAGTTTTTCATCCTGTTTCTCCCACCAGAAATTACTACAATGTAGATCTTCACAAAATGAGAACAATTATTAAATAACAATTCCACTTAGGCATCGGACAGATTAATCAGCTTCTCCCCTAAGTAAAAAAGATTATGTCTCCTTCTACCAACAGATATATTCTCAGACCACAACTACAAATCGTATTATTCTGCTACTGCTTTTCTCAAAAGAATGTTGTGATAAGAACCTTGTGCAGCCTTAAAATTACATATGTTACAACAAGTCACAGCAGTTTAATTAATCGCCATTTTGTTAATCAAACCTTCATCATCATAATCAGTGTCAGACTGCCCAAAAGTGGGGAGAAGTACGTTTGGTGAATCTGGACTGTGGACTTTCAAAGAGAATATAAAAAAGTAAAAGAGACACACACACACACACACACAAATATATATACACCCTCTACATTAGGCACTAATTTTCACTAATCAGTCATTCTGTCCAGACCCCACCACACTCTCAAACCTCAGAGAGTAGAGAGAGTGAAAAGCAGCCAGCTTACCCAAAGGAAACAAATATATGCTCCACATAACTGAAAAAAACCTTCATGCTTCACAAAGGCTGAAGTCATAGGATGAACTGGGCATGGAGGACATCGTTATTCTGTGGATGTGTTTGTTTTGTAACATGTTTACCTATGGAATTACTCACCCAGTTTGAAGAACTGATGTCCGTTTTCATCCTCAAGAAAGTTAAAACCCTATAAAAGTACGGTATGACTAGTGTAAGACCACTAGGATAAAGTGGATAAAAGAGGATAAAGAACAGAGGTGTGAAAGGAGTTTGGTTTTTAGCTGTTTGGTGGCACAAAATAAGTCAATGATAATTAATTCCAGTCCTTAGTGAGAACCATAGGGATTTTCTGTTTGACTTTTTATTTGGTTGTTGGGGGGGGGGGGGGGTTTGCTTTTTTCCCCAGTAGTGTAGCCTCTTTTTAAATTCCATTCTATAAATCAGGCATTTTTTGAGAAAATAAAGCAAGCAATTTTTTTTTTAATTTGAATGTAAATATAAATCATTACTTAACTATTAGTAGTTTAATTTTACTAGTCCCCATTTCATTTACTGAGCAATTTAAAATTATAGCTGTTATCTAAAAAAAATAAAAGGCAAGTAAAAACATTACTCAGAGTTCTCAGTCATGTGAGATGATTCATTTCCATTTGATTCAGTGGCCTTGAATTTACTTAGTAGCAAGTTCTTTCCAGATCCATCCTCAGATCCTTTCCCTGCTACAGATCCATCCTCAGATCCTTTCCCTGCTTCAGCTCCTTTCCTCCTTAAGCCAGGCAGCCAGCCTGCCAGCTAATACATCAATGGAAGTCCCACTAATGTGATTTTTTTCAGAACCTTTTTCAAGGACACATTTATTGTTCAAACAGTTTAAAAATAATCAAACTGGGTAAACTGTAGAGCACCACCTGGCTCAAGCTGGAGTTTCTTTCTCCAGGACCTGCTGCTCCTGCTTCTGTCGTCTATACCAATATGTGCTCTGACAACTTTTTCAGCTGACTGATGTGGTAATCCTTTTTTTATGTTTTGCCCATTGATATAACACCGCCAATACAGGACAGCACACTAATGTAGGAGAAATCACAGGCAAAAAGTAAAAGCTGTGGCCCTTCTGTATACTGAGATACAGATACAGAATAAATATACAAATATATTGAATGAGTTAGGATCCTCCATAACATCTCAAACCAGACCTTACCCCTTTTCTGTTGACACCTTTCCTCTGAGCGGTTCTGCTACAATATCTTGTTTGATTCCTGCTGCTTCCTACCTTAATTTAGGAGCCTGACATTCTTTTCAACTACAAGGAATTAGGTTGAAGTGGTGGTATCAAAATCTAATATTATCTTCAGGTAACGTATTGATGAAGTTGTACTAGTTTAATGGTTAGAGCATTCACTGAGGAAGCAAATTCTCCCAGAAAGCTGAGCTGGTCTTGTTATAGTTAGACTTGTTTGCTTGTTTGGGGTTTTGGATTGTAGGGATTTTTTTCAGAAATAACTAAACAGGCAATTGTGTTTACTTCTGAAACATGGATGACCTTTGTTTTTTGTCGTGGATTCATTAAAAGCCAATGAGGAAGGGAAAGAAAGACTATTACTAGCATTTTGAAAGAAAAATATATTCAGATTTTGGAGGTTTGGAACTATGACATCCACTGAGCTCTGAGGCAGTATATTTCTCTCCTGGAAGAGGGAGAAGAGGATTTAAGACATGCCTTCTCTGAAGCATTCTTAAACTCCTCTGAAGATTAAATGACAACCTGCCCTCTGTCTATCTCTATCGCAGAATCTTTGAGGTTGACAGACATCTCTGGAGGTTATCTAGTTCAACTCCCCTACTCATTGCAGAATCAGCTACAGCAGGTTGCCAAGGACCATATGCAGTCAGGTTTTGAGTATCTCCAGAGAAGGAGACTCCATGACATCTCTGGGCAACCTCATCCAGGGTTTGACTATCCTCACAGAAAAAAACTGTTTTCTTGTGGCCAGGTGGAATTTCATGGGTTTTAAGTTGTGCCCATTGCCTCTTATCCTGTCAGTGGACAATACTGAGAATATTCTCGCTCCCTTTTCTTCATTCCCTCTATCAGCTATTCATATACATTGCAAAGAACCCCTTAAGCCTTTTCTTCTCCAGGCTGAGCAGTCCCAGGCCTCTCAGGTTCTCCTCATATGAGTCATCTTTGTGGGCTGTTACTGGACTTGCCCCAATACGTCCATGTCTCTCTGGGACTGGGGAATGCAGAACTGGACACAGTACTCCAGATGGAACCGCCCCACTGCTGAGCAGAGAAGAATTACATTCTTGTAATTAGCTGCTGACAACACTCCTCCTAATGCATCCCAGGATGCTGTTGGCTTTCTTTGCCAGTAAGGTACCATGAGGGGCAACTTTGTTGTCCACAAGGACCTCAAGGTCCTCTTTTGCAGAACCGCTTTCTATCCAGTAAGCCCCTGCATTCTATTTGTGCATGGGGTTATTCCACACCAGATGGAGAACATGCATTTTTGTTTGCTGAACTTCATGACATTCTTCACAGCCTAGATTTCCAGCATGTCTGGGTTCCTCTGAATGCCAATGCGCCCATCAGGTGTATCAGCCACTCCTTTTGGTTATGTATTGTTTGTGAACTTACTAAGGGTGCACCATGTCCCATCATTAATAAAGATGTTAAACAGTACTGTCCCAGTATCAACCACTGGGATACTCTGCCAGTGATTTCCCTTCAGCTGAAATTTGTGCCACTGATCACCACTGCTGGGCCCAGCTGTTCAGACAGTTTTCAATCCACCTCACTGTCCACTTATCTAAACTGTACGTTGTCAGCTTGTCTATGAAGATGTGAGACAGTGTGAAGTCTCAGCTAGCTCTCTCAGCACTAGTAGGTGCCACCCATCCGTCCCCATGGACTCATGTATGTCCAGTTCATTGAAGTGCTCTGTAAACTGGTCTTCTTCCAGTAAGGATAAGTTTTCCTTGCTCAATACTTTCCCTCTGGTCTCACAGGCCTGGAATTCCTGAAGGCTGATCTTACCGGTAAAGACCAAGACAAAGAAGGCATTGATTACCTCTGCCTTTTCCATGTCCTTTATCACCAGGTCCCTTGCCTCATTCAACAGTGAGTCCATGTTTTCCCCAGCTTTCCTTTTGCTGTTTATGTATTTTCCTTTCCTGTTAGAAACCTTTGACATATTCAACTCTAGATTGGCCTTGGCTTTCCTAAGATTGCCCGTACACAATCAAACAGCTCATCCTAGGTCACCTTGCTTGATTTTCTACTTGTTGGGATGCACCTTTTCTGAGCTTGGAGGAAGTAAATATCAACCAGCTCTCCTGGATCTCTCTTTTCTCCAGGGCCGTATGGCATTGATTTTTTTCAAGTAGACCTCTACTTTTTTCTTGTAAATTTTATTTTAATTGTATAGAGAATTTAGTTGTACTAATTCAGGACAGTGGATTCTACTTAGATAAAGTGCCTAAAATTTATATTTCTTTACATTACAATGATAACAACAACAATAATTAATATGTATATTAAAATTATATATATATATTATTGCTGTTGTTGTTATTGTGGGCAAGACCCTTCTGGTTATTTTTTGGGGGTGAATTTCACTCAAAACTGATCAGATCAATGAAATATTATATATAATCTCTGCTTATCCTCTAATAAAACTGTTTGTAATACACGTTTTCAACTCTATAAATAAAAGTAGGGTATCACCTTCCAGTTCTAGGTCATTTAATATCCCATTACTCAAATGCATACACACAAACACAAATGTGAAGTTAAGACAAGTAATACTTTTACAGAATACATACCACACAGAAAATCTTGGTGAAAGTGGCAGACTAAAATTTCATTATGATGAACATTTCAGAAGGGAGACAAGCAGGAGAGAACAGCACCTCAAAATGGAATACTGCAGCACAACAGAGCACTGTCTGTAGCAGAGTTGATAATCAGCAAGACAGAAAACTGCACTTTACCACACTGTGCTGGCTGCATGGCAGCAAAAGATAGTGCTTTGCTGACGGAGGCAGCACAGTGAGCTTGGCAACACAGGAGAACACTTTTTGCAACAATGCAGACAAGCGAAGTGGCAGCCTTCTTGCTTCCACACAGAATTGTTTAAAAAGCTCCGTGCTTGAAATAAACAGTGATCTGATTTTCTTCTTTTTTTTTTTTGTCAGCTGCATACAGAGGTCTCATTTTGACTATATGTTCTTGTAGACTGTCATCTAGGGTTTTTTTCTGTTGTGTTAATTAAAAGCTGGCAAAAAGTGCAGGGCTGTAAAATACACCAACGTATATGTAATACATTTCTTTTCAAATCTCCTCAGAACTCCTGAATATCTATCTCACTAAAATATTCGCATAATTTAAACTTAAAACATGGTAAGATTTTATCCTGTTCTAATACTTATTCATCTTACATATGATCAACTTTTTTGCAGATATATTAATTAATTTTTAACTAAAATACAAAAAGCAGCATTTAAGAGATGGAAATGAAAACAACAAAAGAGAAGTAAAGAAGCATTTCTCAGATACTTAGGAAGAAACTCAAGAACAAAGCCCAACTGGAGCTAAACCTAGCAAGGGACATTAGAGATACGGAAAAAGGATCCTACAGTTAAACTAATTGCAAAAAGAAGTTCTCGAATAAAAACAGGTTGCTAGTGGGTGGGGAACCAACAAGTGAGAGATGATATGGAGAAGGCTAAATGATTCAGTGCCTTTATATCTTGATATTAATAGACATTGCCTGCTCTCAGACCTCTGTTTATAACAACATAGTCTGGAAAGGAGTGAGACAGCTAACAGCTGGGAGAAACCGCTTAAAGTACCTACAGAAACTGGATGTTTTAAAATATCCAGGATAGGCTAAAGAGTTGGGCGGAGAGGAACCTGATGAAGTTCAACAAGGGCAAGTGTAGGGTCTTGCATCTGGGGAGGAACAACCCCATGCACCAGTACAGGTTGGGGGCTGACCTGCTGGAGAGCAGCTCTGCGGTGAAGGACTTGGGAGTGCTGGTGGACAACAGGCACACCATGAGCCAGCAATGTGCCGTTGAGGCCAAGAAGGCCAATGGCATCCTGGGGTGCATTAAGAAGAGTGTGGCCAGCAGGTCGAGGGAGGTGATCCTCCCCCTCTACTCTG
>VZSC01000685.1:130291-154250 GCA_013398225.1 Steatornis caripensis
GGGGGGGGGCATTGGACTAGATGATCTCCAGAGGTCTCTTCCAACTCCTACCAATCCATGATTCTGTGAAACTCATCAGCATGAACGGCATCAGCATTGCATCAGCTGTTTCAGTTTGAAGGTACTGACAGAGTTGGTGGATCATGATTGTAAGGATTCAGTATTTCTTCTGTGGAAAAGAGTGACAACTCGAGGTAGTATCCATGATTGGGCTAAAGCTTCATGTTATGCCCATCATTAAGACATACAAGAAGGAGAACCTGCATAACTATGGGTTGCCTAATCTCTTCTCAGTCCTGGAAAGAGAGCATGTCCATTTGGAATACATTTCCAGGCATGTGCACAATGAGTAACTAGGAATAGTCAACATAGATTTACCAATGTCAACTCAGGCTGGATGAACTGATCACCTTTTACGATAAAATGACTGGTTGTATGGATAAAGCAGAGAGCTGGAAGTTCTATACCTTGGACTCTTTAAGCTGTTTGACACTGCGCCCCACAATATTCTCATTTGTAAGATAATGAAACATGGGCTGGAATAATTGACTGATGGTTGGGTTCATAACTGTCTGGACAGGGCTCAAAAGGTATTGGTCAATGCTTTAATACCTGGCTGGTGGCCTATAATAAGTGGAAGATACCCTGGACTGATACCAGGGTCCTTATTTTCCAATATTCTCATCAACAATTTAGATGATAACATAGAGTGCACTACCAACAAACTTACAGATGACACTAAATTAGAGGATTGGCTGACATAAGAAATAGTCTGAAGCCTGCAGTATCCCTGAGTGTGGAGGAAGCAGAAACCTCTCGAAGTTCAACAATGAAAAGTGCAATATTTTGCATACGGAAGAGAAAACAAAGTTTCAATATGGGCTGGGGGCTGACTGACCTTGTAATTGGACTGGATATGAGCCAACAGCTCCTATTCAGATGCTGTGAATATGTAAATATTCACTCTTATTATGAACAAGGCAAATTAAGTCAATTAGGAGCATTGTGGCCAGCAGTTTGAGGGAGATTATATTCACCTCTTCTTAGCACTGATGAGGCTATACCTGGAACACCAGAAACATTCTGTGGCTCCCTACTTCATTAGTAATGTCAAGAAGGTGGAGAAGGGTTTGTTTTGAAGAGGATCAATCACTTTTAGCCTGTGACCTTTAAGAATGGGTTGAGGAAACTTGATTTCTTTCATAAGCTGACAAGGAAGCTAAAGGAAGAAATACTAGCCTGCAGTCAGAAATAAAGGAACCAAACTCTTCTCAATATTGGCGCATGATACAAAAATGGGTAACAGCCAAAGATTGTGGCTTGGGACTTTTAAGTTGGACATTAGAAGAACTTTTTTTACTGTGAGAGTGATGCAGCAGTGGTATAGGTTTCCCAGACAGAAAAATAAGCTGAAGAATCACCTAGGCAAAGCTATCCATGGCTGTCCTGATCAGGAGTTGGAAGTAGTCATCCTTTGAGCTGGAGGTTGGGCTTGATTATAGACTGAAGTAACTCCCAACCAATATCTCTGTTTCTATGAGTTGTGGTCCTATTAGATCCCTCCAGTTCACATCAGAAATAAGAAACATAGAACTTCCGTTGTTCAAAGAGATCTTATCAATGTCAGATATTTCTGGCCTGTGTGCCTTAATTTCTTGCAGTTATTAGGATGAATTTGAAATGTACACCCCAGAAATCTAATAATACTTATAATAAAAGATCTAGAAGCCACTATATTAGAAAATAACTAATTTAATATTAGGAAAACATATTTGACGTAGTGCAACATTTTCTTTCAAGTGTATGATAACCTCATAAAAGCTAAAAGTTGTAGAAAATTTCAAAAATCTACACATGAAATTTTGTAGGGTAAATGAGAAAATAATGATTGTAAACTATGTAAGTATTTAGATAAAGAAAATTACACTATACAACAGCACATAACTGTACAGAACTAAGGAATAAATTATTGTGTATGTTGGGGTTAAATTATATTTAACCAGATGCATCAATGTTCAGATCTGATGAGCAATTCATATGATCCTATGACAGACAGAAACATAAGAGCTATCAGTAATTTAAAATTTATTACCTCATCTGTATGTATCCTTCAGTTACTCAAAACAGCAGAGGATGAAACTCTGGCCCAACCACAATCAAAAAGTGTTTTGTTATTGACTTTAGGAGTGCTAGGATTAAACCCAAGAAGGTTTGCTAACTGTAACCTCCTGTAAAAAAACGTTGGGTAGAAGCCACTGACAGTAATTCTTTTATAGTTTTTAAATTAATTTAGTATTTTATACAGCAAAGTAGAAAGCAGAATCAACTCCCAATTCCTATTTCTGACTCTTATTAAACACATAATAGAAATGAGGTATGAAATTGTCATCTGTTCTTTCCACAATCCTTCCAGTTACATTTTCTCTTAAAACGGTATCTACTACATAATGACTCATATAAGGTGACAAAAATTTAGGACAAGAGATATGAGATTTGGCTTTTTCACTATAGAAATATTGACGCAAACAATCTGACACTGTCTTTATCAATTCTGTGCCTCATGAAAGTGTACAAATTTTCTAGTCTCCTGGGGGAATAAACACAACCAGTTACAGGGGTGAGTCACTGACCAGCAATATATTGGCACTTTATAAGCAAGTGTTCTTGAAATTCCTTGAAAAATCCCCACACATACTATAGTTTGTAAAATTACTGTTATGAGTAGAAAACAATTAAACAATTCTCAAAATTGCCTATAAACTGTTGATGGTCTTAGGTGATCAGTCTTATGTGTTCCATATCAATCAACACATAACTTGCCACTTTGACGAGCAACTTTTTTCAGGTTTTAGTCCATCAGTTATTAATCTCTGTCTTTTACCTTTACGGCACTTAAGATTTAGTTAAGAATCAAAGTTTATAGTTGGAAAGAACAAAAAATAGTTAATACAGAGAGAATTCAGTAATAACTTTTTAAAAACACAACGCCAGCAAAAGTCTTGATAGATTGTTTTACATGAGGACTGCTCAGTGATACCTTAGCAAGAACATACATAAAATACCACATGGAAAACAATCACTTAGGAAAATATAGAAAATGCAATACACAATTCAGTGATAATACCACTGTGATTCCCATTACCAGTCTCTCTATGTTTACCATCACAACACTGGGAGTCCCCAATTGCTGGGAAGGAATATGTGGGTTGAAGTCAGCTCAAGCTTGTTGCTCTCTTTAAAGTCTTTTTTTTGTTTTTTAGTTTTCATATGTTGGGCTGAACCACGTGATGACACCCCCCCATGCTGGTCTGGACAACTCATGGAGTAACATTTATACCACCAGTTCATCCACACAACTAACATAGCTGTTTGTCTAAAACAAAGCCCATGCTCTTGTCTCTTTGTGTTTAAAGTCAGCTTTGCTTGCAACTCTGGTTGGTCACACTCTGCATTATTCCCTGAGCTTCGTGTGCACATCGTCCTTGCCCATCTCTACCGAGCCTCCTTCCATTGTAAGGGTTTATTGATCAGCTCCCCCAGCCTTTTTGCTGATTTTGTATTACTTTATGGAAGCTTAAAATTAAATTTCATGAGCATTGGGTGAAAATAGTGACTAACATCGCCAAAAGAAAAATCCTTGGAATATGTATCTCAAGATTTTTTTTTAATTATTATTATTTTGCTCTTATGAGGTTTTATTAAATTTTAATTTGCTCATTTTCCCTACTTTTTGAGTCTGAGGTCAAAAGGTATCCTAACTGTTCATTACTGAAGAATTACACATTTTTCAGAAGAGCTTAACAGACTATTAAATTAACAATTCTTTTTCTCAAATTTTGGAAGAGCTGTCTTTGCTCTTGCTACACTAAACACAAAATTCTTGCTCAGTGAATTCTGGGTTTCATCTTGAATGTTGTTTAGATGTCTTCAATTGTGAGATCTACAAAATCTAGCTTTATTTTGCTAGCTAAATTGTTTCTGATTCATCAGTTTATGAACTGATGCTGACAAACCCAACCTCTGTCAAAAGACTAAATATGTTTTCATTTCAAGTTTCTTTCTAAGTAAAAGAGAATATAGCTTAAAAGCAAAGGTAGAACATATATTTTATCTAAACTGGGAGGGTATAACAGACCTTGCTTCCACATAACAGGCATTTTTGAACTATTTGTTTCATTATTTACCCCATTCCTTTCTCCTCTACTTGCAGTCTGAATTCTGTATTGTGGAACTTAGCAAACAGCCCTCACTTCTCTTCAATAGCTCAAATACTGAAAAAAAATGTTAATCTTTCTTAAAGGTTTTGCTAAAATCAGTATCAAACATACAGATTTTTTCCAGAAAACTTTTATACCTGAAATGTGCTTTCATTTTACTCAGTGTTTTTTTGCCAACACATTAGCATCCTTTTACTTGCAAACTCTAAGGTCATTACTGGCAAAGCGTAAGATCATTTCGTATGTCTAGTGACATCAAGTCACATATTAATCCTGCTAATTAATTTACATATCAATGGAATAAAGGCTTTTGTAGCTGTAGTCTAAACCTTACCGTACAATTAGTTGTCTGGAGCTGTGAAATCATACAGCTTCTATTGAAAAGGCACATAACTAAAACTGTCAATAATGCAAGTTTACGTGACTTTAATTAGATAGTAATTTGAAAGTAAATGTAAATACAATTGAATTTTTATAAAGGTATAATTTCTTATACATAGTTCCAAAATGTCATATTCATAAAAGTTCATCTGTCAGATGAAAGACCACAAGATTTCATTATTAAGGAAGACTGCATTACAGATTAGAGAAAAAAACTGAAGGATTCTGGTTAAATTTTGAAACCGTTTTAAATTCCATATCTTTAAACTGCATTATTTTTTGAAAAAGAGAACATGAGTTATTTTCAACTATTATGAGATCAAATAGCTGAAACAAATAACATCCTTATACCTGAGACCATTGTCTATTTCCCTTTCCCAAACAAAATTTACATAGCAGACAAATGTGGGTAGAGGGTGCTGATTTGTGAATATTTCCTGTTCCATGCAGAGAGGAAGAAAAGAGACCTAGAGCCTAAAACAAGAGAAGCAGTGAAACAAATGACAAACACCATTAGCTCAGGGAATGGCAACTTCTGAAAGAACATGTGGACTAAGTGCTCTGAAAAATACTTTGGCACTAAGACAGTCCTGCTGTTTCCTCTCCGCTTCCTGTTGTGTTTATGGACATAGCATTTTGTACCATCTTTATAAACAGGATTGCATCAAAGAAACACCATGTTTGATTTTTCCTCCTAGTGGAAACAATCCATAATTCCCCAAATGTTATAAAGTGCTGGAGACAGAAAGGAACATTGCGTTCTTTTGAGTTTGATTTGCCTGTTAAGTGAAGTGTATCTAAGACAAAAATGGGGTGGTTTTGCATTGAAGCTAGTCATACAGCATAAAAGTGCTTCTACTCTGTAAGCAGGACATACAGCTCTTGCTGAAGGGGTGAGGGATCATTCCATGTAAGGAGGAAACCTCCACCAACTTAGCTAAGAGTTGTTCTTAGAAAACTTCCTGAAAATATCATTAACACCCTTGTACACAATAAGCCAGAAAACAACTTAAACGTGACTGTTAGGCATGATCACTAGTCACAAGTTTCAGAAAGGCAGAAACACCAGTTTCTATGTGAGTCATACATACTAGTTTTCATAGAAGGAACATGCAAAGACTGTCAGTATAACTGCATAAATATAACAGAATATGAGCTGGCAACATGCCCAGGTGGCCAAGAAGACCAGTACCACCCTGCCTTGAATCAAAAATAGTGCGCCAGCAGGATTAGGGAAGTGATCGGCCCTCGGTACTCAGCACTGGTGAGACTACACCTTGAGTACTGTGTTCAGTTTTGGGCCACTCACTGCAGGAAAGACATTGGGGTGTTCCTTTAGAGCTTGTCCAAAGAAGAGCAACAAAACTGGTGAAGGGTCTACAGAACAAGTTCTATTAGGAATGGCTGAGGGAACTGTGGTTGTTTCATCTGGAGAAAATTAGGCTGAGGGAGACCTTATCTCTCTCTAGAACTACCTGAAAAGAAGTTATAGCCAGGTGGGTGCTGGTCTCTTCTCCCAAGTAACAAGCAACAGAACTAGAAGAAATGGCCTCAAGTTGTGCCAGGGGAGGTTTAGATTGGATATAAGGAAAACTTTCTTCACCAAAAGAGTTATCAAGCATTGGAACAGGCTGCCCAGGGAAGTGGTTGGATCACCATCCGTGGAAGTACTTCAAAGACTTGAAGATGTGGCACTTAGGGAGATTTTTTAGTGGTGGACTTGGAAGTGTTAGGTTTACGGTTGGACCCCAAGATCTTAAGGGTCTTTTCCAACCTAAATGAGTCTAAATGATTCCATGATTCCATTTTAAATGATTAAGATAGTGTTTTGGTGTTTCAGGCTTTTACCGTTACAGTATTTTCACTGTTGTCAACAAGATAACATAGAAACTAATATTTTTTTTCATTACTTAAAGATCAAAAAAATGAAGGAGAATGGAAAATGAGGCCCATATTTCCTTGTCATGTGCGTCAGTAGAATAAAAATACTATGGAAATGCAAAATATAGTTAATATTACAGTTATATAGTTACAAACTTTTGTTGAGATAATGTCTGAGACACTGAATACTTCCCTGTACTATGTACATCATTGAATTAATGTTTATGAAAGTATGGGTGCAAGTATTGACATGCTGGCAGCAGGGCCTGCAGGGGCATCTGTGAGGAGAGGCCAGGGCTGCCCCATGCTGGACACAGTAGGTTCCAGCCTGTCACAGTTCAAAGCTGGGCTGGCTATTAAACGAATGACAGACGCTCTTTGTTAACTCCCTCCCTCCCCAAAATGGGGGGGGGAAGAGAAAAGGGAAAGAGACATGGGTTGGAAAAGTTAAACAACTTTAATCTACCTACTATAATCATGTATAATAATAATAGGAATAATAATAATGAAATATATACAAATATGTACAAAACTGATATCGAGCTCCCCCCCCACGGATGACCAATACGTCACCCAGATGCTGCAGGGCACGCCCCAGGAAAGTCCCGTACTGTACTCAGCAGCAGGCAGGAGCTGGATTCAGGAATGCACGGATCGGGATCAAAGGCAGAGGAATAAGACAGAGTCCTCCCCGGACGCCGGCCATAGAAGAGGAGAGTGAGACCCTCGTGATGCCTCAGCTTTATATCAAGTATGACACGTATGGGATGGAATACTCCCTCTGGTCAGCTTTGGGTCACCTGTCCAACCCACTCCTCCCCACCACGGGGTCGCGGGTGGGATCATTTCTCTGCTCTTTCATTTCTGGTGCATAAGAAAGTTAGCAGAAGCAAGCATCAACCTTGGTCTCCATAGGGATAACTATAAGCAAGGGCCTTTCTGCATACTATTCCCACTGATGTTCCAGCACTAACTATAAACACTGAGCCTTATCACTGCTAGAAGCAGCTACTGTCTGGAAAAACATGCAGTTAATTTCAGAGAGTGCAGCTTCTGAGAAGAGACTTAACTAAAAAGCAAAGTTACTAAAAGAAAATTTGTTCTGTCCTAGCCCAAAATAGGACACAGCCGATTCCAACCAACCCCCACAAGGCACCGCAGAGCCCATCAGCCAAGATGGTGGTGTATCTGGGAAAATACCAGACACAGTAGTGAGGAAATATAAAGAGTAAGAAATAGGAGAGGGAATACTAAGGTCAGAGGAGAAGGAGGTGTTCCAGGAGCCAGAATAGGAGCCCTTAGAAGTCCTACACCAAAGCAGATGGATATTTCTTGAGGGAATTGCAAGCTGTGGGGAGAGGCCACACCAGAGCAGGGTAAGTGTGAGAGATGGAAGGAACAGCAGAGATAAATCATTATAGATTGACCACAAACCCTCCCATCCCTACTGCATTACTTGGAGTGGGAAGAGGTGGAGGAGTTGGGAGTAAATGAATGACGATGAGTCTGGGAGAGGGAAGAGTAAGGGTATTTTAATGTATGTCTTTTCATTACCTAAATACATTTTAATTATCAATAAACTGAAATAATTTTCCTCAGGTCACATCTGTTTTGCCCACAACTGTAATTGGTAAGAAATCTCCCTGTCTTTATTTCAACCCAGGAGTTTTCTCAATTTATCGTCTCTCACTGCCCACCTAAGGAGGGGGAGTGAGTGGATGGATAGGATTTTATCTGTTTGCCAAGGCTAACACACCACAGAAAAATAAGGGCATTTTGGTTCATTCATTCCCCAAAGCAGTTTGATTGGAGAACAGTATGTTAAATGACTTCTTAATTACAATTTTCTAGGGCATACTTTTTAATAGCATAACAATTTTTTAAAAATCAAAAAGCAAATAAAAATATTGACTAACAGTGGGATTAAGTATTTTGTACTTGCCCATCACCCATTTTCAGAACAGATCACCCAGTAAAACCCTACGACTGTCTTAAATGAGATCAAAGATAAAATTATTGTGAAGTAAATAGACATTTGGTTAACTTGGGAGCCTATGGAGATTAACTGAACTGGGATTTTTTCTATTTTTTTTTTTNGGTTGGAAAAGTTAAACAACTTTAATCTACCTACTATAATCATGTATAATAATAATAGGAATAATAATAATGAAATATATACAAATATGTACAAAACTGATATCGAGCTCCCCCCCCACGGATGACCAATACGTCACCCAGATGCTGCAGGGCACGCCCCAGGAAAGTCCCGTACTGTACTCAGCAGCAGGCAGGAGCTGGATTCAGGAATGCACGGATCGGGATCAAAGGCAGAGGAATAAGACAGAGTCCTCCCCGGACGCCGGCCATAGAAGAGGAGAGTGAGACCCTCGTGATGCCTCAGCTTTATATCAAGTATGACACGTATGGGATGGAATACTCCCTCTGGTCAGCTTTGGGTCACCTGTCCAACCCACTCCTCCCCACCACGGGGTCGCGGGTGGGATCATTTCTCTGCTCTTTCATTTCTGGTGCATAAGAAAGTTAGCAGAAGCAAGCATCAACCTTGGTCTCCATAGGGATAACTATAAGCAAGGGCCTTTCTGCATACTATTCCCACTGATGTTCCAGCACTAACTATAAACACTGAGCCTTATCACTGCTAGAAGCAGCTACTGTCTGGAAAAACATGCAGTTAATTTCAGAGAGTGCAGCTTCTGAGAAGAGACTTAACTAAAAAGCAAAGTTACTAAAAGAAAATTTGTTCTGTCCTAGCCCAAAATAGGACACAGCCGATTCCAACCAACCCCCACAAGGCACCGCAGAGCCCATCAGCCAAGATGGTGGTGTATCTGGGAAAATACCAGACACAGTAGTGAGGAAATATAAAGAGTAAGAAATAGGAGAGGGAATACTAAGGTCAGAGGAGAAGGAGGTGTTCCAGGAGCCAGAATAGGAGCCCTTAGAAGTCCTACACCAAAGCAGATGGATATTTCTTGAGGGAATTGCAAGCTGTGGGGAGAGGCCACACCAGAGCAGGGTAAGTGTGAGAGATGGAAGGAACAGCAGAGATAAATCATTATAGATTGACCACAAACCCTCCCATCCCTACTGCATTACTTGGAGTGGGAAGAGGTGGAGGAGTTGGGAGTAAATGAATGACGATGAGTCTGGGAGAGGGAAGAGTAAGGGTATTTTAATGTATGTCTTTTCATTACCTAAATACATTTTAATTATCAATAAACTGAAATAATTTTCCTCAGGTCACATCTGTTTTGCCCACAACTGTAATTGGTAAGAAATCTCCCTGTCTTTATTTCAACCCAGGAGTTTTCTCAATTTATCGTCTCTCACTGCCCACCTAAGGAGGGGGAGTGAGTGGATGGATAGGATTTTATCTGTTTGCCAAGGCTAACACACCACAGAAAAATAAGGGCATTTTGGTTCATTCATTCCCCAAAGCAGTTTGATTGGAGAACAGTATGTTAAATGACTTCTTAATTACAATTTTCTAGGGCATACTTTTTAATAGCATAACAATTTTTTAAAAATCAAAAAGCAAATAAAAATATTGACTAACAGTGGGATTAAGTATTTTGTACTTGCCCATCACCCATTTTCAGAACAGATCACCCAGTAAAACCCTACGACTGTCTTAAATGAGATCAAAGATAAAATTATTGTGAAGTAAATAGACATTTGGTTAACTTGGGAGCCTATGGAGATTAACTGAACTGGGATTTTTTCTATTTTTTTTTTTTTGTTGGAACCAATAGATATGACGAATCTATCAGCATCATATACCTCCCTTCTAGGATTTAATGTAACACCTGCTCTACTTCTCCAAGTGAGTACACTTCAAAAGGAAGAATCCAAAAAGAAAGTAAAGAAGGAACTGTATGTTTGTAGTTAGTCACTTAGAATAACAGTAATGACTTCTTTAATACGATGTCAAAGCGAACATCTGGGAAGAAACAATATACCTTCTTTGCCATAAATGAAAGTAGGAGTCTGACAATCTGTTCTGCGTATCTTCACTGATATAGGAATCTTCAGCAATCAATTGATTTCAGATTGCTAATCAATGACAGGCACCATTATTAAAATTATTTCCATTTATCATGTGCCTTATGGGTAATTAATTTCACATATAAAATTGGTGGAATGCTTTCAAGCATCCAACAAAAACATCGTGCCAAAGAAAGGTTAGACTCATCCACAGCAGATACGGTGAGCAGTTGATAAAGTAACAAATTGTGAGACCTACAGTTTTCAAGTATCTCTCTCTAATTTTATTTTGATCTGAAGTCAAGTGTTTAATCCGTAATTTACCTGAATAAATTAATTTATTATTTTCTCCAAGTAACAAATTTGTTCTTAAAATCAGTAGGAACAATCGACTGAACACTTCTTCCAAAATTGTGAGCTTGTTTTTAAAGATGGACTGGAAAACTCAACTATCAGTAAGTTATGAGTGGTCTTAATAACATGAATCAGCACATGTGTGTTCTGTGTATCTACACATGACAGTTTTCCAAATTTTCCTAATTCCAGTCTGATGTTTTTGCCTTGCTGCTTCTACCGTATTTTCATCAGTTATGAAGCACTCTCCATGTTTCATCTCCACTTGTTTAACTGTTGGCCAGATTTATTTTTTATTTTCTTCATTCACCACCTAATTCCTATAAAGTACTTGCATTTGACCATATCCAACTTCATGTCAACACCTGGAAAAAAGTCAAAACCTCTTCAGAATTAAATGCAAAATGATATATACCCTGCACTTGGGTGCCACTACAGGCTTGTAATCAGGAAATCTCATGGTGTCATAATAATCTCCAATGTGATGTGGAGTTAAAGTTCAGTAAAGTCAAGTTCTTGAAAAGTTGGTATTTGTAACATTTCCATTACAACAATGGATCATCACTAAAGAATGAACAGTACCAAAGGATGCTGGTTGTCTTGCTTAACGAGATTAGGTAGGAGACCTGACCTCTATCGACCTCTACAATTCAAAGTAACTGAAGAAGGGACATTGCTGTAAATTGTGTTCTCATTTAACTGAGATATATCCAAAACAGTTCTACTGATTGTAAAACATCCCTGCATTTTAAATAATGCAAATAGATTTTTGACCCATTAATGAGTTAGCCAGCTCGCTCACTCTACTGCTGAATGACCAGAGGCAAAATCAAAGTGAGGAAAAATAAGATTTGTCTAAGGGTCATAGGTGTCAGGCCCATGTCTGTAGACACAGAGTCTGTACAGTTCTTTCTCAAAGTAGGGAAGTTGGTTTTATGACAGGATAAAAAAAATCTCACATACCTGTTTTGAGAGCTGTAAGTCCCTGTTGGAAATGCAACTGGACTTCATAGAAGGGTTTTCTTTGTTCAACATTCATCTTTTGTACAATAACGAATTCTCATACTGCAGAGTGAATTTTGAAAAGTTACATCTTTCTCTTCATTTTTTAAAGGATAATGTTCGCTCACTAGCAGAACACCAGAAGTACATAATTATAAAGGGTGAAAGAAGCTGCATTCAAATTACCCGTGAGTCTAAATACTTGGCTCTGTATAATTACTTTCAAATTATTTCTGTCAAACATGCATTATAATTGAGTTAGTCATTTATATCTTAAAAAGAAAACTAAGAAAAGAAAGGAATAACGTATTCAGAATTTTTAATAAGAAGAGCTTATTCTTTAACAAAAAGTATCAGGTTTTCAAACTACTTAGTACTTAACCAACTAAGTTCTGTGGATATGCTGGAAAACAGATTCACACATTAAAGACTGCAACTCCAGCACTCAGTATGGACAATATGATGACCCAAAAAACAGTTTAAGATAACAGCATATTTGTATGTGAAACTTTTGTATGCTTTAAATTAATTTTTCATTTCTATGAATTGGTAACTTTATTGCTCTCATATCCAGCAGTGAGTAAGAACTCTTGAAATCATAATACTGTGATGTAAACCACATTGTGTTTTATGTAATTTTTGTCTTGGTGGTTAGGAGAGGAGACAAGGGAAAATAAACCTTCTGTCTTCCTCACTGCATTTGTATTTGTGATCACCAAGATCAGCTGTCCTGTGAACTTCCAAACAATTTGAAAGGAAAGAGGCAACCACTCATTGATAAAGATGCACAGTAGGGAATTTGGAAGCTCCAGGATGGATTATCTCCTTCTGATAACCAATCATTACAAAAGTTATTTTGGCTCACTTTTATACAAACCCCAAATCTGTTCATCACTGAAATGAACAGAGAACAGGATAGACAACCAGATCTGAAGACAAACAGCAAGTAGCTGATGATATGTTAGTGTATAAATGAGTTATGCCACAGAGTTATGATAGAAACTTCATGTGTTATATAAACCATAGAAATACAAATAATATCATTTATATTATACCACATAATTGCTTTCTATTTGTAAACCACATTTTATAGAAAAACAAAAACCTTCAGAATTATTGAAGTGTTAAATATTTATTGGTTCATTTTCTGATATTTTTGTTGTTAACATTCTTCATCCTGTAATGCTAGGTTTTCTGAGATCTAAAATACAGTCCTTACTTCTTAGTCAGTTGATTTTGGAACGCAATTGAGAAGACTGATGAGATGCTTCAATAGTTTCAGGTGGGTTGATTGTGGCTGAATGCCAGGTGCCCACCAAAGCCACTCTCACACCCCTGCTCAGCTGGACAGAGGAGAGAAAATATACCAAAAGGCTATATGGGTCAAGATAAGGACACAGAGAGATCACTCACCAATTACTATCACAGGCAAAACAGAGTCCACTCAGGGAAAATTCATTTATTGTCAAACAAATAAAAGTAGGATAATAAGAAATAAAAACTAAATCTTAAAAATACCTTCCCTCACCCCTCCCTTCTTCCCAGGCGCAACTTCATTCCGAGTTTTGTCCACTTTGTCCCCCCAAGCGGCGCAGGGGGACAGGGAACGGGGGTTGCGGTCAGTTCATCATGTTGTCTCTGCCCTTTCTTCCTTCTCGGGGAGAGGTCTCCTCATACTCTTCTCCTGCTCCACCATGGGGTCCCTCCCATGCAAGAGAGAGGAAATACAGCCAAGGGCTCGAGGGCCAAGAGCAGGACAGGGAGAGATCACTCACCCAGCGACACCGCCATGGGCAAAACAGACTCCACTTGGGGGAATTAATTTGTTACGCGGCAGATCCCAGTAGGGTCACAGGAAATAAAACCTAAAGCTTCAAACACTTTGCCCTCACCTCTCCCTTCTTCCTGGACTCAGCTTCACTCCTCATTTCCCGCAGTCTCACCGCCCCGAGCGGCACAGTTGGACAGGCAATGGGGGTTGCGCTCAATCCATCACACCTTGTCTCTGCCGCTCCTTCCTCTTTACACTCTTCCCCTTCTCCAGCATGGGGTCCCTCCTACAGCCTGCAGTCCTTCACAAACTGCTTCAGTGTGGCTCCTTCCCACGGGCTGCAACCCTTCAGCATGGTGGGTCACAAGTCCTGCAAGCAAACCTGCTCTGCTGTCGGCTCCTCTATCCATGGGGCCACAGGTCCTGCCAGGAGCCTGCTCAGGCACGGGCTCTGCACCGGGTCACGGCCTCCTTCATGCACATCCACCTGCTCTGGCATAGAGTCCTCCATAGGCTGCAGGGAGACAGCTGGCTTCCCCATGGTCTTCCCCATGGTCTTCCCCATGGTCTTCCCCATGGGCTGTAGGGGAATCTCTGCTCCATTGCCTGGAGCAGTTTCTTCCTCTCCTTCTTCATCAGCCTTGGTGTCTGCACAGTTGTTTCTCTCACATATTCTCACTCTTGTCTCTGAAATTGTGGTTTGGGGGTTTTTTCCCCCCTTCTCAAAAATGGTATCACAGAGGTACTACCACCATCACTGATGAGCTCAGCCTCAGCCAGCAGTGAGTCTGTCTCGGAGTCGACTNTACCTTCCCTCACCCCTCCCTTCTTCCCAGGCGCAACTTCATTCCGAGTTTTGTCCACTTTGTCCCCCCAAGCGGCGCAGGGGGACAGGGAACGGGGGTTGCGGTCAGTTCATCATGTTGTCTCTGCCCTTTCTTCCTTCTCGGGGAGAGGTCTCCTCATACTCTTCTCCTGCTCCACCATGGGGTCCCTCCCATGCAAGAGAGAGGAAATACAGCCAAGGGCTCGAGGGCCAAGAGCAGGACAGGGAGAGATCACTCACCCAGCGACACCGCCATGGGCAAAACAGACTCCACTTGGGGGAATTAATTTGTTACGCGGCAGATCCCAGTAGGGTCACAGGAAATAAAACCTAAAGCTTCAAACACTTTGCCCTCACCTCTCCCTTCTTCCTGGACTCAGCTTCACTCCTCATTTCCCGCAGTCTCACCGCCCCGAGCGGCACAGTTGGACAGGCAATGGGGGTTGCGCTCAATCCATCACACCTTGTCTCTGCCGCTCCTTCCTCTTTACACTCTTCCCCTTCTCCAGCATGGGGTCCCTCCTACAGCCTGCAGTCCTTCACAAACTGCTTCAGTGTGGCTCCTTCCCACGGGCTGCAACCCTTCAGCATGGTGGGTCACAAGTCCTGCAAGCAAACCTGCTCTGCTGTCGGCTCCTCTATCCATGGGGCCACAGGTCCTGCCAGGAGCCTGCTCAGGCACGGGCTCTGCACCGGGTCACGGCCTCCTTCATGCACATCCACCTGCTCTGGCATAGAGTCCTCCATAGGCTGCAGGGAGACAGCTGGCTTCCCCATGGTCTTCCCCATGGTCTTCCCCATGGTCTTCCCCATGGGCTGTAGGGGAATCTCTGCTCCATTGCCTGGAGCAGTTTCTTCCTCTCCTTCTTCATCAGCCTTGGTGTCTGCACAGTTGTTTCTCTCACATATTCTCACTCTTGTCTCTGAAATTGTGGTTTGGGGTTTTTTTCCCCCCTTCTCAAAAATGTTATCACAGAGGTACTACCACCATCACTGATGAGCTCAGCCTCAGCCAGCAGTGAGTCTGTCTCGGAGTCGACTGGCAGTAATTTTATTGGACATAGGGGAAGTTTCTAGCAGCTTCTCACAGAATCCACCCTTGCAGTGCCCCCTGCTACCGAAACCTTGCCACGCAAACCAAATACACAGTTACAATGTCAGAGCACTGCAGATAGAAGTGTNTCATCATGTTGTCTCTGCCCTTTCTTCCTTCTCGGGGAGAGGTCTCCTCATACTCTTCTCCTGCTCCACCATGGGGTCCCTCCCATGCAAGAGAGAGGAAATACAGCCAAGGGCTCGAGGGCCAAGAGCAGGACAGGGAGAGATCACTCACCCAGCGACACCGCCATGGGCAAAACAGACTCCACTTGGGGGAATTAATTTGTTACGCGGCAGATCCCAGTAGGGTCACAGGAAATAAAACCTAAAGCTTCAAACACTTTGCCCTCACCTCTCCCTTCTTCCTGGACTCAGCTTCACTCCTCATTTCCCGCAGTCTCACCACCCCGAGCGGCACAGTTGGACAGGCAATGGGGGTTGCGCTCAATCCATCACACCTTGTCTCTGCCGCTCCTTCCTCTTTACACTCTTCCCCTTCTCCAGCATGGGGTCCCTCCTACAGCCTGCAGTCCTTCACAAACTGCTTCAGTGTGGCTCCTTCCCACGGGCTGCAACCCTTCAGCATGGTGGGTCACAAGTCCTGCAAGCAAACCTGCTCTGCTGTCGGCTCCTCTATCCATGGGGCCACAGGTCCTGCCAGGAGCCTGCTCAGGCACGGGCTTTGCACCGGGTCACGGCCTCCTTCATGCACATCCACCTGCTCTGGCATAGAGTCCTCCACAGGCTGCAGGGAGACAGCTGGCTTCCCCATGGTCTTCCCCATGGTCTTCCCCATGGGCTGTAGGGGAATCTCTGCTCCATTGCCTGGAGCAGTTTCTTCCTCTCCTTCTTCACCAGCCTTGGTGTCTGCACAGTTGTTTCTCTCACATATTCTCACTCTTGTCTCTGAAATTGTGGTTTGGGGTTTTTTTCCCCCCTTCTCAAAAATGTTATCACAGAGGTACTACCACCATCACTGATGAGCTCAGCCTCAGCCAGCAGTGAGTCTGTCTCGGAGTCGACTGGCAGTAATTTTATTGGACATAGGGGAAGTTTCTAGCAGCTTCTCACAGAATCCACCCTTGCAGCCCCCCCTGCTACCGAAACCTTGCCACGCAAACCAAATACACAGTTACAATGTCAGAGCACTGCAGATAGAAGTGTTTGCCTCTAACAGTACTTAAAACATGCACTTCATATTGGAAGGAAAGATTTCAGGCTTTTTATTTATATAAAGCTCCCATTTCCAAACCTCGCAAAATGCAGAGATCTTCTCTGTCATCTGCAGTGGGGTGGAATTTAATAGAAACTGGCTTAATTTAACCCTTATGAAAGGTGAAAGTCTCCATTCGATCATCTTTGTTAGAACAGAAGAGAAGAAAAATCCTGGGTGGGGAGTTTGCATGTTTTGGATGGGTTTGAACAGTACAGCTATTTCAGTTGTGTGGTTGGCTGCATGGTGAATCTGTGTCACGTGTCTGTGTATAACAGAACACTGAACATATGGCTCCACTTCATGCCACCTTTATCTTCGTCCCTTGAAGTATCTCCACACAGACACCAAAGGTTCACCACATATCAGAAGTAACATTCTTTATGTCCATGGTGAAATCCTTTGACCAAGATATTGAGATATTGTAAATTCAAGCTTGTTGACCAAGTTGGAAATATAGTTTGGAAAATGGAATCTTCTTTAATGTCACTAGAGTCTGTTTTAAAGCTAAATTGCACAAACGTCAAGTGTGTGCATGTGCTTTCACAGGAACATTCCAGCAAAAATTCACAGTCTACACTANGGAAATACAGCCAAGGGCTCGAGGGCCAAGAGCAGGACAGGGAGAGATCACTCACCCAGCGACACCGCCATGGGCAAAACAGACTCCACTTGGGGGAATTAATTTGTTACGCGGCAGATCCCAGTAGGGTCACAGGAAATAAAACCTAAAGCTTCAAACACTTTGCCCTCACCTCTCCCTTCTTCCTGGACTCAGCTTCACTCCTCATTTCCCGCAGTCTCACCGCCCCGAGCGGCACAGTTGGACAGGCAATGGGGGTTGCGCTCAATCCATCACACCTTGTCTCTGCCGCTCCTTCCTCTTTACACTCTTCCCCTTCTCCAGCATGGGGTCCCTCCTACAGCCTGCAGTCCTTCACAAACTGCTTCAGTGTGGCTCCTTCCCACGGGCTGCAACCCTTCAGCATGGTGGGTCACAAGTCCTGCAAGCAAACCTGCTCTGCTGTCGGCTCCTCTATCCATGGGGCCACAGGTCCTGCCAGGAGCCTNATGAAGCATAATCAGCTAAGAAGAATCCAGAATTATTTAAAGTGCATCTTACCAAATACACATTTAAAAGTTCACAATTTTGACAGTGAGGAGCTAGACTAGAGTAGTTAGACAAACCCAATATCTTAGATCTCAATATCTGTTAGATCCTTTGCTGGTGCATTGGAGAAAATAGCCTTAGTATGTAGCACAGGATTGTCACAGGAGTGGCAGGGGAAAATATTTTGGGCTGTGATGTCTATCAGTAACTGAGTTGATATGATATTTATATTGTTTATAAAATACTTATGAACAGGAATGTTTTTCTCTCGGAAGCAGCTTTAAGGTTGTGAAGAAAGAAGTGTGAAGAACTAAATAAAACCAGCTTTTTACAACTGTGTATATATTCCAATGTAAATTTTGCATATTCCATTGTGGTAAAAATGAGTATAAAATGATAACTGCTGCAAAAATGTTACCTAATTCTATATGCTTCTCCATTAAATAAGTCTGGCTTTATTCCACTAAGGAGCGCTATTTTAGAGCTGACAAGAATATTGTTTTGATCTGCTTCTCTGCAGATTTTTTTCTGTAATTAATTAAAATGAAGATGTAAATTCCAGACCATAGCATCATCAGGGACCTGTGTGGGTGCTGGAATTCACCTACTTGGTATTTTCCAAAGCAATAAAGAATATACTAGAGAAATTATAGTTGATAAATAGTTCTTAAGTATAGAACAACTTTTTGATTCTGAATAAGAAGCCATTTGATTTGAACAAATCACATTAAAATTATTGTAAAACAAAAGTGGTATGGATTCACAATTTGATCTAAATATCATAAAAGTAACTTTCACATTAGAAACAAACCATTTTATTTCTTGCTGCAAAATTCCTAAATACTAGTCAGCTTACACTAAACTGTTCAGAATGTGTTTTCAAGAAATTGAAGTGAATATTTATTTATTAACTTTAATTGGCTTGAAATACTAAAATACATTTATCTCTACACTTCAGAACTACACGTTTTAGCAACAATTTGGTTATTAAGTTATAGTAAATTATCCTTCCTGGAGGAAAGGGAAACCAGCAGGAGATTGGACATAGTTGCAATAAAAAATAATTTTTCAGCTTCAGTGAAACACTGTTTTGGATGACATGGCTATTTAGTGCTAACCGGTTTAAGTGTGAAAGTTATAATATAAATTCTGACACATTTAAATGGAAAAGAGACAGCATTGTAATTAAGACTCACAATACTGGGGTGGTGAGGTATGAAAAAACGTGGCTTATTCAGCATCCAAGATAAATTATTGTAAATCCATAGTAGCTGTATGTTAAAAATGAATTCAAAGTACACCATAGAAGATTTTTCATTACTTCTAAACTCATGACAGTTCAAATTTTACTGCTGACTGCTACGTTCAGGAATTAGGCTGTGGAAAAGGGATGATAACTAAACTGTTTGTAACCAATAGTTTTCAATATGCATTATCCATATGAATTCTATATGCCCAAATCGCTCCAGAGAGAATAATTTGTCTCACTACATCCTTGCTTTCATTTTGTTGTACTTCCATCTTTGTATTCTCAATCCCCATTACATGAATAAATCAGAGAAATAAAAACCAAATCTCAATGTCCTTGTAAAGACAAGGCAATACTAACCTTTTTACCAATAGAATTGAAAAAAATATCTATAGAACATATATTTAAAAAAAAATCCTACTATACACCAGGAACTTGCTTTCCTCTCCAAATATTTGTTGATGTATAGCCAATTCTTGTGACTCTCAATTAGCATTCAGAAACAGAGAAAAATCATTTGAATCTAGTAAAATTCCTGTAATACTACTCAGTCAAAATAATCATCTAGATGAGATGATGTAATCTCCAGCACTAAACTTTGTGTTTGATTCTGTAAATACATCATCTAAAAACATATTCCTAAAGGAACTATCAGAAGTGACTGTCCTCAAGTAGAACGTAAATATCTGGAATATTCAAGTCTGGACATCTCATTGCAACTCATTGTGTTGAGTGCAACTCATTAACTGGATTAAGCGAGATGATGGATACCTGACAGAAATTCTAAATGGACGAATGTGTTGGGTCTGTGTGGTAGGGCTTTGGTAGCAGTGGAAAGGGTTAGAAACTGCTGGAAGCTCCCCCAGGTCTAAGTCAGCCCCACCTCAGGCTAAGGCTGGGCCATTTAGAGACAATAGATGTGCCTCTGGGATAAGGTATTTAAGAAGGGCACAAAGGAGCTGTCATTAAGACCTGCAGCAGAGGAAGGAGTGGGATGTGAGACAAACACCTACACAGATGCAGATACCGAGAGTCAGTGAGGAAGGAAGGAGGAGGCAGGGGGGAGGCACGCCAGAGCAGAGATCCTACTGCAGCCCATGGAGAAAGGGCAGGCTGTGCCCCTGCAGCCTATGGTGGATCATGGTGGAGCAGCCCATGAAGAACCACAGCAAGGCAGAAATGGACCTGCAGCCCGTGGAGGGCCCCGTGTCAGGGGATGTGCCTGCTCCCAAAGCAGGTCACAACTATAGGCAGTTCACTCTGGGTCTGTGCATTCCTAAGGGGCTGCACTGTACAGGAAGGACTCACAACAGAGGGGTGCATGGAGGACTGTCTGCCGTGGGAGAGACCTCACTCTGGAGCAGGGGAAGTGTGTGAGGAGCCCTCCCTGCCTGAGGAGGAAGGAGTGGCAGAGACAATCTTTGGTGAACTGACTGTAATGCTCATTTCATTTCACCCTGCACTGCTGGGGTGGGGGTGGAGGATGAGATAGGGACATCAGGAGCGAGGTGACTCAAAACCAGGAAGGGGGTGGTAGTGGGGACTTTGTGGTTTAAGATCCGGCTTTTCACTTCTCCTTATCTTACTCTGCTTTGATAGGTAACTGATGAAATTGATTTTTTTCCCCAAGTTCAGTCTGTTTTTGCCCATGACCATAATTGGTGAGTGAACCCTCCCTGTCCTTGCCTCAACCCACAAGGTTTCATTAAATTTTCTCCTTATCCGGGTGTGGGTTGGGGAGGAATGAGCGAGTGGCTGCATGGTTCTTTGTTGCTGGCTGGGCTCAAACCACAACTCATCATTTGCAAAGGAAGGCCAAGAACACAAATATTGTTCTCATGAAATATTGAAACAAAAGGTTCTATTGTAAGGACCAATAAATTAACAACTTTGTGAACTGAGGTAGTTGTTAGGAAGAGCAGTGCTTTCATAAAATAGTGAGGTTATCTTTACTTTGAAATATAACTTTCTCAGCCTTCAATATGCTATACCAGAACTCAACAGTGCAGTTACTGTAAAATGTTTCTTATAAATCTATTTAAAAACTCAATTACTAGAAAATGATTTATGCTTACAACCAGATAAAATATGCAGGAACACTCAAATGGATATGTGTTTAACTTATTAAATAAATTAAAAAATATTAACTTCCAGTAAATTAATAGTTTAAGTTTTAGAACTATGAGAAAAATTGTACTGATTACCATAGAAGATAAACTTCTGTTCTGTAGTCTACTATAACTTCAAAACTGCAGTCTACTTTGTTGCCTGAACATGTGAAATAAAGCATGTGAAATAAAGTCACCAAGCATGTGAAATAAAATGTCTCTAAACTAAACCTGCTTTCTTAATAGTCAGCTTGCTTTCTGCATAATTTGAGTGTGTAGGGGTCTGGTGAAGAAAGAACAAAGTCTGACTGATCAAGTCAGGGAAAAAAAAGATTTTTGACAACTTCCCCCTGTTCAGTTTCAGAACTGTCCCTGATTTTTTGTTGCTTAATATTCTTTTAAACAGTAAATTCTAAAGGGACTCTGAAAATAGGATAAAGTAAACTGTAAAACCAAGAAAATAAAGAGTTTTATGAGAAAGAATTCACATCTTATCTTTTAAACAAAGAACACTCCATTTCTTATTCTGTTGTGAAAAGGTAAATGTAGTCTACAAAGTCCATATAATTCTCTTGCGATTATTTTATAAAACAGTTTTGATTTAAGAGAATTGACTATGGAGGTTGGCCTGGGAACACATTTTGAAAGCAAATGCTAATATGTATGCCTATCAGTACTAAACTTAGGAAAGTTTAAATTTTGTTTGTGTTTAACCTTTAGAAAAAATGCACACAATATTTAGGTCTAATAACTCTGCTTGGCATTAGAAAATTGCTTTTAAGTATCCTCACAGATAAGTTAGTTTTTACTGAATCAGAGACTGATGACTTTTTCTGTTAATTATGGAAGCAAAGCAGAAGACAGTTGGGTGAGGTTAGGACATGTCAATTATTAGATATAAAAGATTTTGTTTAATAAGGAAGCCAATATAACTCTGTAATTATCATAATATGGTAAATGCTGATAATTTGACTTAATGGAATTGAGTAATTTGAATAACCTGTAAGAACTAGATACCTAACATGTTAATAAGCTCTAAATATGGAAATGATTACAAACGACTATAAACTAGACAGTGCAATGATACAAGGCAGGCACAGACGGATGGTGCACATTAACAAATGTTTGACCATTGTCTTAAAACTGTGATATCTTGTAGTTATCTCTGGAGCTGTTTGGTGAACTAAAACTACCAGAATTAATAGCTGTTTGGTCCTACCTTATCTAAATCTTATCTGAACACTGATATCAGTTCCCTAGACAAATTACCCATTCATCTACAGTTGATAGATATTGAATCCTTTTGTCATGTTAGCAAATACAGTGGTGGTATTCTTAAAACCTCTGACCAGAATGTAGAACAAACTCATGTAGGCTAGATTTTCCTAAAGTTTAAAACACTGATGTGAAGGAGGAGGAACTGCCATCTGCAACTACTCACTGTGACATTAACACCCCCTTCTATCCCTATCTCACTTCAGCCATGACAGACAGTCACCAATCCTATCCCCCAAGCAGGAGACAGTGGGCACACCTATTGATTAAAAGATGGTCAAGTTGATTGGTACTTTTAAGACAGTTGTCTGAGATAAACATTAATTTGACTAGACAGTAATGACTGTACCAGGAATCTGTGAACTGTCTGAACTTTCTGGATTGTAAATGCACTGTCCTATATTTTTCAGTGTACTTGATGAGTTATCTTCATATTTTCTTTACTCTATGCTCTTCCTTTTGAAAAGTCTAAGAAAAAACAGAATTATCTGGCAAACCTTGCACTAGTAAAATGAAAGCTTTTGGTTTCCTGAGATCTCACACTGAAAACCTGTGACATAGTTTCTGTGGATCAAAGTATCAGGAGTCAAATCTTTTCTTCTGAAACTATACAAGACTTTTTTTCTAATGCTACGAATGCTGATGGGATCCAAAATAATAGTTGAAATATGCTCTCATGAAAGGAATCTCTGCACAGAAGCAGAAGATGTGACTGGAGGTAAGGGATATTTTGGAAGTGAACAGAATGTTCTTTTATATGGCTTTTCTGTCATTGTTAATGTTTTTCCCAGTCTTCTAGAAATAGTTAATAGTTTCCAGAAAGGATAAGGGAAATGTAAGAATCCTTTGAAATGTGTCAGAGTCACAGCTGATTATTTTGTCGGAGGTGGCAACTGATTAGAAACTTTGGTCAGTGTTTAAAAGGATCTCTTTCTGTGGTTCTGTTAGTTTTTACTAGATGGATCTGAGTAAGTATCAGTGTGGTAAAATGAAGAGTAAAAAGTGGTCTATTCTTATGAAAAGGTCTCTTTTTCTTAAATAAATACTTCATAAATACAAAGATCATCTACCCATATTTCCATAAGTATAAAAATAAGTTTCATTTAAAAGAAACTTATAGAACTACTACAAGGTTCTTATTAGAAGTTAATGTTAAGTTTAGAATGTATATACTCAGCAGTACACAAATCTTAATGTTTGGTACTCACCCTTAAAAGTGAAAAGGGCCAAAGCCTCAGATGACACAAATGGGCATAGCTGCATTCACTTTCAGTCATTCCTGCCACTGATATGTGAAACATTTCTCTGTATTTTGAAACTCACATCTTTATATCAATGAAATTTCAGAATCCAACAAAGAATCACAGAATCACAGAATGGTAGGGGTAGGAAGGGACTTCTAGAGATCATCTAGTCCAACCCCCCTGCTAAAGCAGGTTAGCCTAGAGCAGGTTGCACAGGAATGCAT
>VZSC01000685.1:155210-167473 GCA_013398225.1 Steatornis caripensis
GGATGGAGGTGAGACTGACTGGTCTGTAGGTTCCCAGGTGCTCCTTTGTGAAGATTGGAGTGACGTTGGCTTTCGTCCAATGCTCAGGCACCTCTCCTGTTCTCCACGACTTTTCAAAGATGATGGAGAGTGGCCTGGCAATAACATCTGCCAGGTCCCTCAGCATTCTTGGGTGCATCTCATCACAATCCACGGACTTGGGGATGTCCATTTTGCCTAAGTGGTCTTTGACCCAATCCTCTTTCACCATGGGGAAGTCTTCATTTCTCCAGGCTTTCTCTCTTACATCTGGGGACTGGGAATCCTGAGAGCTGGCCTTAGCAGTGAAGATGGAAGCAAAGAAGGCATTCAGTAATTCTGCCTTCTCTGCATCCTCTGTCACCAGGGTGCCCTCCTCGTTCAGCAGCAGGCCCCCATTTTCCTTCCTTTTGCTACCAATGTACCTGTAAAAGTCCTTCCTGTTGTCCCTGACCTGCCTCACCAGCTTCAATTCCAGGTGGGCCTTAGACTGTCTCATTGCATCCCTGCATGCTCTAATAACATTCCTGTATTCCTGTCACGTGGATAGTCCTTTTTTCCATGTCCTGTACATTTCCTTATTCCCTTTGTGTTTTTCTAGAAGCTCCTTGCTTGCCCATGCAGGTCTCCTGCCTCCTTTACCTGACTTCTTACTTGTAGGTATGCACCAGTCTTAAGCTTGGAGGATGTGGTTCTTGAATACTAACCAGCTCTCTTGGGCCCGCCTGCCTTCTAGAGTCCTAACCCATGGGATTCCTCCAAGTAGGTCTTTGAAGAGGGTAAAGTTAGTTTTCCTGAAGTCCAGAGCTGTAATCCTACTTCTTGTCCTACTTCATCCATGCAGAATCCAGAACTCCATCATCACGTGGTCGCTGCAGCCAAGGCTGTCCCCAACCTTCACATTCCAAATCAGTCGTTCTTTGTTAGCTAGCATCAGTCCAACAGGATTCCTCTCCTTGTAGGCTCCTCCACCACTTGTGTTAAAAAGTTATCAACGATGATCTGTAGGAACCTCCTGGACTGTGCATGCCTAGCCATGTTTTCTTTCCAGCAGATATCAGGGTGGTTGAAGTCCCCCATGAGNAACCCTCACAATGACACCAGCCACATAGCCAGAAGTTGATGTTCATTGTCCATCTATTCCTAGCTTCGCCCTTAGCCGTAACTGGTAAAATCAAGGAGAAGATGACCTGGGCACCAATGTTTTTCACTCACGCCTTGAGGGTTTTGTAGTCTTGCTTAATCCTGGCCATGTTTCAGTGTTCAGTGTCATTCGTAACCACATGAAAGAGCAGAAGTGGAAAGAAATCTGTGTTCTTAACAAGTTGCAGCACCCTCTCAGCTGTGTTTCTTATCTTAGCTCCCAGAAGGGAACATATTTCTCTTGACTCTCTGTCGGATTGGCAGATGGGCACCTTGGTGCCTTTTAACAGAGAGTCCCCCACTACAAGCACTCGTCATTTCTTTTATGGTGTCCACTGTGTGAAGGTACAGGCTCTCCTTGCAGCCCTTGTTCGTGAGCATCGTGAGCATCTATAGTGGTTAAAGTGTTGAATGTGGTTTTGGTTGTGATGCTCATTGGTGGAGACTGAGGCGGAGTCCTGCTTTTGCAGGTCACCAGGGTCCAAGCTGCCAGGTTCTCAGCAGTGTCCCTTTTAGTGACATGGTTCTGGAACCACCAATCTATCTCCCTCTCGGATCCACTAATTCTCTGCAGCCTCCTGCCCATCTCCTGCATCACTGCCACCTGGCGTAACAGGTCATCAACCGGCACACACCAACTGCATGTAGTTACCTTTTTCTCAGGAGACTGGTCTGGGCACTCCCTGCAACAAGCTGCCTGTACTGAAGCCTCCTTCGTTGCCACCTGAGTCTGGGTGGAGGCATCAGCCATCACAGGGGCTTTATCTGCAGAAGCGCTGGCTTTGGCTCTGAGGCGAGTGCCCAGCATTTTGTCAGAGAGTAGGATTGCTTCCCTGAGCTGTAGTCCTGCAAGTGGACTGCAGAGCCCTCCCTGTGGACCCTCCCTGCTTGAACTCCTGCACAAACTGCTGCCCCATGCCCTGTTCACTGCAGTCCTGGTCACTAGCACTCCCCGGGGCCGTTTATAACTCCCATGGTTGCTCCTGGCAATGCCCAAGCCTCATCAGCCTCACTCGCGACAGCTACTAGCACCTGGCAGGCTTTGCTGCTGTTCCTCAGGTTTCCCTGGCTCTGGGAACCCACCTACCATCTAAATCTACTGCTGAGCCACCAAACTTCACACTGTGACCACAGCGTGCCTTGCTGACTGAGCAAGTTATTGTCAGCATTGTAGTTTCTTTCTGTCTTACTTAAACTAAGATCTCAGATCTCAGAGAGAGCTTCACTTTGATGCTGTTCCAGATAAAACAATCTCCTAGCATATAATCCAAAATCCACTAAATCGATGCAAAGCCACTCAGTGATGTAGACAGGCTTTGAATGAAATCCTCACTAAACTTGATGATGTGCATTGAAAAAAGTTGAGGTAAAACACTAAATCTTTCAAGGGTTAATAAATACTTTGTTTTTTCCCTGAGGAGAACGTGGTTAATTTGTGATTATTACATGTATTTAGTTCAAGTGAGCCAAGGCCCACAACCCTGGATAAAGAGAGGCACTGCGTAGCAAAGTTTATGGTAAGGACAAAGCAAATCCCCTCAAAGACCAGTTTATTACCCTAAAAACAAGATCATCCTTTTTCTGTTACCAGGCACTGTTGCTTTGAAGCAATCCCCTTAAGATCTTAATGAATTTGGTTTTGTCAGATACTTCTGTCATCCTTCTAAATCTCTAAAGACTTCATTTACAGTATAGAATTGGAAGGTGGGAGAGTTCTGGGGGCTTGTATTTCTTTCAACCTACATCAACTCTTCAGTCATCTTTTCGAGTCATCCACAAAACATTCAACTATTTTTACATCAGTATGCCTTCATTTAAGTTTATTATAAAACTTCATTCTTTTCTATTGGCAAACCTGGGAAGTGAATACGGATAGATTGCATTGTAACAACAAACGATTGCATTGTAACAACAAATGTCCTTATTCAGAAGGCAAATATCATCCATTAAGACTTCAACATGTACTGACATCTCAAAACCCTCTGTCATGGTTTAGGCCCAGCCTGCAACTAAGCATCAAGCAGCTAACTGCTCACTCCTCCCCAACTTGCGAAGAGGTAAGGAAGAGAATCAGGAGATAAAGGTAAAACTCGTAGGTTCAGATAAGAACAGGTTAATAGGACAACACAAGGAGAGAAGAAATAATAATAACAATACTACTAATAATCCACAAAGCAAGTGATGCACAATGAAATTGCTCACCACCCAGAACCCGATGCCCAGCCTGCTCCTGAGCTGTGATCTCTCCTTCCCCCAGCCGACTCCGTCGGTTTATATACTGAGCATAACGTGATATGGTTTCAAACATCCCCTTGGCTAGTTTGGGTTACCTATTCTGACTGCATCCTCTCCCAGCTTCTCGTGAAAATTAATTCTATCCTGGGCGAACCCAAGACATTATCCACGCCTTATTCAATACCATCTATATCATGCTCGGATCCTACACTTTCCAATTAGTCACCACTACTTTTCCTGTCTTTGAGATATATATACACACACTCCCCACACACATACACAGATATCATTCCCGTAGCCTATGGTCCATCCCTCTAACATGTTCGTTGAGTTCATTTAATCCATGACTTAGGGGTTCCATCTGTCATAACAGTCTTTCAGGGCAGGAGAGATGGTGTGTGGTGTTGGATTGTTACATGCTTCACCCAGAGTTCACGACCGGTGTGTTTGATGTGGCACGGAACTGTTCTTTGCAGTACCTTCTTTTCCTGGGGAGAAACTGATGAAATACCAAATAGCATCACCTAAAATTGTTAAAATCCACTCAGTACATTAAGGCACGTTAGTGTCATGTAATTACTGTAGCCTTACCACATTGAATGCCTTCTGTTTAATACTGAGCTTATTTTTGCTTTTGGCACATTCTATTTCAACTTATTTTCTGCAATACATTGTGCAGCACCTTCTGTCTTTATTTAATTCAATGATAATCTATGATCATCATTAGCTTATTTGGCTTTTACTTTATGGTAACATAATATAATCTCTACTTGTCAGGTATATAAATAGTTTTTTAATAATTCTTATGTTTTTATTTCATATCTTTGTTTTATGTATTAGGAAGAACAATTCTGATGATTGACCAGTAATGTTAAGACAAATCACAGGCAAACTAAAAGGAGCCTTCTGAAGAGCAAGCTCAAAACCTAGTTGTTTGGGGCAGTTTACAAGCAATTAAGAATTTAAGATCAGTGTATGTTATAGTTCTGAATCAACGTCATTAAAAATAATTGATAGAATGTGTATTCTATGTCATCTATGCCATGATCTTTATTGTCATTAATTAATTGTCCTAAAGTTCCCAAATAACTTACTCCAGAGATCTTTATAACTAGCTAAGAATCTAATGTTACAGTATTGGTAACCTTTAGAACCTATATTAAAAGTGATGGCAATAAAATTATTTGCATGAGATCACCTAGAGTCACAGAATAACAGAATGGTCACCAGTTAATGAATCACATAACCCGTATCTGAAATATTAGTAACTAGTTATAATGTTTTTCTGAGGCAACTCAATGAATAAAGTATTGAAATATAACTAAAAGGAGAAATCACACTACTTTTAACCTAACTTAGGAGTAAGTAATAAATAAATATGTAAATAAAAGAGAAAATAATAGAGTTGTAGATAACAATATGAAGATCGAGAGAAAAATGGTTTCCAGCAAAGTTTGTGACATGCCATGTACAAGCAAGGACATTCAGTCCACCTCTAATTTAGGCAAAGGAAAAAAAAACAAGAGAGACATAAGATTATTGAGAGCATGAATTTAAATCTAGATGGAAAGAAAGAACCTTAAAACAGGAAAAACATTGCTAGTAGCTCATTATTAGAGTGACAGATTGATTTATCTCTGTATTCAGTTATCTCCAAGTATTCTATTCTCTGTGTTTCTCTTAACTTTATGCATTCATCTAGAGGAAAAGTATTCAATTAACTCTGGAAGAGATTATTTCCTCATCCTAACATATGCACTGTATATTTATATGTATTAGAGATAAACATTGACTATCAGTTAATGTACAAAGTAATGTTGATTTTCAAAATAAGTAGTTGTATGATTCTGTGTCCTGAGTACATAGAAAGTATTGGTTTAGGTTTACAGTTTTATTTAAAGCTGTAGTTACTCCCCAGGGAAAAATCACAGGACAAAGCTTTGGCCATGGCTAAGATTTTTTTCACTTCTTGTCCTGTTTGGGAGACATCCATTACCCTCTAATTCTAAATTCCTACTCCAAAACAAGTTCAACTGCCAAAACCCACAAACCAAACCAAAACAAAACTTTTGGAGACTGGGTCAAATAATAGAGAAGACCATGCATTTATGAGCATGTCTAGGAAAAGATTGTTCAAGTTAATCAGGTACATTTTAAAATTACTTTTTTCATCCCAATCTGGATTGGAATCTAAGAATTCCTGGATAATCTTGTCTGTTTTTACAGTGTTTTAATAATCCAGTTAAAGTATCTAAGGAAAATGGATTTGCTTTTTAGCTCTATCTGTATTGTACTCTGTTATCATTGCTATTACTCTTACTATTTATTATTCTGCATTGAACTCTATTTCAACCAAGGTTTTGTGCTATGTCTTGTCCAACATAATTAATAAAGTAGTAAATAAGCAATATTAATCTGCAATACTATTTACCAATGACTTATTCGGTACTCATAGTGTCTTTATGTATTTCAATTCACCATACTTTTCACTTTGTTACATTTCTTTTATTTTTATAAAATCTCTATTAGAATGTTAGCAATTCCATAATCTTTACAATTTCTTTCAAAGAGGCTTCTTAGGTGAAGATACATGACCTCAGATAACTGACTTTTTTTTTTATTGCTACCATTTTATTTTTACTTGTAACAGGGATTTGCATCCCTCTAAATAGTCACATTTCACTTTTACCAAATATGCAAATACTCTGTATTTTCATCACTTGTATTTACTGTCTCCACCTTTCATGGCATAGTTTTGCTGACTGTAGAAAAATATGCCTTATTATTAGCATATACATGTCCTGGTTTGACCAAATGCAGTATTCCATCCCATATACATCATGGTCAGTGTACAGCTAGGGGATCACAAAGGTCACTCTCTCTCCTTTTATGGCCAGGGGCCTGAGGGCACTAATGGGCTTTAAGGACCCTAAGCAGCTTCACCTGATGCTTCTGCCCACATCCACGGTCCAGGAGCCTATTTAAGCCCAGCATGGGACTGTCACTGGAGGTTCTTGTGATGTTACAGGATACTGCTCTCTCTAGCTCTGCCCAGCTCCTTGCTCAAGCATCAGAGGGGAAGTCTGATTATTCTGCCTCCTATCATGATCTGTGCAATCCTAAATCCTTTTCCTGCCTACTGCCAAGCACAGTTTCTTCTATATTTTGCTTCCAGAAATGTTATGTTATTATAACTATGGTATCACTTTAAGTTGGCTATGTCTCAAAGAATTGAAAACTTTGGAATAGTAAATGAAACACATGATCAAGGATGTACGTTGATTTTTTTTAATGATGCAATGATTATTCAAATTTTGATGATATGTTTCTCTTTGAAACTAGATTTCTGTTGTGTTTATAACACTTTTAATCAAGTTTCTTCTATATTTTGCTTCTAGAAAATGTGAATTAAATTAAACAGAATTTCCCTTATGTATGATTCTGAGTGGGAATAATGATATTATAACTTTGCCAAAATTCCCATTTATGATTAAGATACCTGTTTCTTTCATCCAGCTATTTGGTTAATTTTTTTCCATTGTTATTTCAGTAGCTGCTTACTTCAAAAATTCTTCTTATAATTTCTCTACCAAAAATGTTTTAATAAGAAAAACAAGAATCCGTTTTTCCCATGAAACCTATTGTTCTGACATTTGGCACTGCACTGAGCACCTGTTAGGTGCTAAATTTTTCTGACTGATGGAGAACTTTTCATCTTAGTTGATACAGTTTACTTCAAAAAATATTTTTACGTTATAGTCAGAGAAACTTTCTTAGTAGAAAGCATGAGTGGAAAACCCAAGTTTAACATTATTGCTCTTTTCATGGGTCTTAAATTCCCCACAGTGTTCAACCTCCCTTTGTCCAGAATTACTATTGTTCTTCTCAATAATTTGTATGTTATCATACATTCTGTATTACTCCCACTTTCACAATACACGGTTTTCCACCCTGTGAAACAGTATCTTGATTAAACATAGCTTGGTTTAGCATTAGAACTGGTGATAGGAGAGGGTTTAACAGTAGCTTAAAGCACAATGTTTTCTATTCCAATTTCTGGGCTTTTCTTTCACATGCCATAAGCTGTTTCTTGAGAGAAGTCACATCATTTGTATGAATCATTTTTATTCATGTCTTTTAAACGTTAAGAATATAATCACATAAGGTAACCTTTGCCCACTAAAGGCTAATCTTCCCTAAATAGATAGTTAGAGTGGTTGATAAAGTTGGTATTTATGTTAACCATTTGATTGATGCATCAAAACAATCAACCAAGTAACATTTTTTTTAGTTACATCAGAGGAAAAAATATATAAACGAGAGACAGACCATGCCTGGGGAACAATCTGCACTTAAGGGACTAATTTTATTTTTTTATCTTTGTCATATGAAATATTGATATGTCTGCCTTAATGGGGTTGGGAAGAAATGCTAGCATACATAAAAATGAAGACTAGGAAAGTCTAAGCATTAAATCCCTCTAAAATAGTTTTTTTTGAAGTATCTCACTTTTTTCTTGGGTTAATTAAGTGAGATAAAGCATTTATCATCGTTGATTGTATCAACAATGCTTTCAAAATGATGGAATACCAGGACTAAAACAGCTTGAGGAACATGTATCCTCATCTAACCATTCTGACTGAACATTAAAAAGTGAATAAAAGAATAACAGAAATTAAAGTTTAGATTCCCAAGGTCTGTACCCTTATACAAGGGAAATTAAAGTTTCTAGTTTCTTCTGCAAGGTCTCAGACCTTTCATATACATAGAATGTGTGTTGTTGCAAACTACCTATATAACATGCCCTTTTGGGGATTAAAAATGAGATGATAGTCAAGTTAAAATGTTATACTACTACAATATTTCTAGTATTTAGAGAACAATATTTAATGAGCATAAGAGAAAATACTGCATGAATTTTCTTACAGGTATTGTACTGCCAAGTTCATAGCAAAACTAACAAGTACTACCTACCTATCAGCACACCCTATCTACTACATATCTGTTCAACTGTGGGAGAATTATTTTAAGAATAATGATTAGCTGTTTGCATGCTTTTCTATACCTTGAATGAGTTGCAGACAAGACCAAATACTTTAAGACGGTGAGACCTTTCTGAGTTGGTTGTGACCACTGTTTAGAACTTGCTCTTTTCTAGTGGTGTAGACAGTCAGACTTGGAGATCATTACAGACAGAAACCCAGTTCTTCCAGTACCAGTTGAGTTTGTGGCCTCATACAAGAGGATATTATTTTTTTCTTGACCATCAGAAAGTTTAAGAATGTGATTTTGCTTTTTACTACTATCATTAAGGGGAACACTGTGATCATGTCACCTGTCTGTGCTGACTGCACCGTCTCCATTAACACAGATGAGAAAACTCATAAATAATATATCAGACTATGTCTCAATGATCACGTATGCACAGTATTAAAAGCTACATAAACATTTTCTTATACACCATTTCACTATGAAGTTGTAAAAAATCCATCATATTTTGGAAAGTAAATTTCATGCCAGTGAATATTACATAATTTGCACAAAACATATTGTTTAGGTGGTTCTTCGTATTTCAGAAAGCTCAAACTCAAAAATGAACATTTTATTAGAAATAAACATTTTATTAGAAAAGGATATTTTTTTCTTAAAAGATAAGATTTTTCTATTTTTTAACTAAGACTTGTTCAGAGCATAATTTTGCCATAAAACACACCAAGAAAGTCTTCAATAGTTTTTTGTACTGTATTTGCTCTGTTTGTGTCACAGCTGTGTACTGCTTTATGCTCTGCAGGAAGCTTCATGTAGTGGCTTTTCTTGAAAGGTTAATGGCATTTACTGCATTACTAATCTATTCTTTAAACCACTGATTAACATTGAAATTGATTCCCAGCTCCTTGTGGCTGAAACGACATTAATCTAGTCTCTGCTATTAAAAATGTTACACCTTTCTCAAGTTACCAGGTGATAACACATCATTAATTTGATGACTTCCATTGTTCTGTCCTTCGTTGGAACACCTACAAATGTGAGCAGTGAGCAAAAATTTAATGTATTCATTCGGAAAGAAAAATTAGAGTAGGCTATCATTAAGTGTATTTGAAATGTGAAGGACAACTATTTTTTGTAACTGTCAAGTATCCAAAAGCATGGATATAGGCATTAAGTTGTGGTCAGACAGGTACATTATTATAGTTATAAAACTTGCAATGCATTCTACTGTGACAGTGTTGAAAGGTGGGTGGACAGTATCCAATTTTCAACTACTGCTGCCCTATCTCCATATGGCACTCAAAGTACAAATAAACTGATAATTTCACTATGTGTAGTGCAAGAAAATGTTGAACATCGAAGAACATACATTCTTCAAAGCTACTTTCAGTTTCCTTACACCAAGACCAACTTTGCCATGACATCTGTGGGTTAGGTACCCCAAGACTGACATCTCTGTTGGGTGTGTAAAGTCCCGTGGCTCAGCTTCCTTGTCCAGAATTCTATTTTCACTATTAAATAGATTGTAAAGTCAAAACCTATTTTACAGAATGCCTTATTCCTGCTAATCTTAATAGTTATCAAAAGTAAAAACCTTACATAACAATTTATGCATGAATCTAATGCCTCCTTTTAAGTTGTAGAAAATATTTTAGAAAAAATCTTCCCTTTATGAAAAGATAGGAGGTGATAAACAACACTCTCTTTACAAATATGTACATCTGGTTTATGAATTTTCTGGCATCAAACTGCAATCAGAAATTATTACATAATGGGGAAGAAATAAAATTCACCCTATCATCAAAAAAATTCTGGTCTGGGGTTTTCACTCCAGCAAGCCACCTCAAAATGGCTGATGTCAGTGAGAATGCATTCTACATCTTCATCTCTAATTCAAGGGCCTTGCTAAGGCAGATATATTTTCACCTTGAAAATAAAATAAGAAATTACTAGAATGGTAGCTTTTTTTAACACTGTGTTGTTTTATGACAGTATTTCTGACCAACTGAAGGTTAAAAAAATTACAAGATGTAATATACTGAAATTTGAAATTAAGCAATATTGTAAGAAATAAAAGCATTCAAAAGATGAGTCTTGTGATACAAAATATGGATGAGGTTTCCATAAAAGACACAAAGAAAGTAAGCTGCAGGATAAAGATGATTCTAAAAACCTCTAATAACAATTATGTTTTTAAAAAGAAGAAAAAGGTGTCTCAATTCAAAGTGCTAAACTATTAAATTGAAAAAGAAAACTACTAAGAGTTTTAAAAATACATAGAAAAAGGCAGAACAGAGTAAAATCTTCAATTTAAAATGTGACAACACAAATGTCATCAAAGGAGAAAAAAGAAAAAGGCTCTTATAAACTTCTATCCTGGAAAAGTTCTGTTCTTCAAAACAAATGTACATAAATGCAATGCAGCTGAATATTTTAAAAAAGCTTAAAAAGAAGAAGTACCAAGTTAGTTTAATTTTGAAGTATGACGTAAAAATGCCAATGAGGGCATCGAGATTGTACATCACTACAATGTGTGTGCAAATACATTAGGCATCATGTTGCATTTCATAAAACAAAATTTCCATAATTTATGGAGAAAATATGTATGCATAGGTTGAAGAAATATATTGAAATTGTTTGAGAGACAAACAACAAAAGATAAATCTGAGACATGAATCTGTAAGTATCAATATTATCTTTTTTATAGACTAAAAATTTTCCCCTTTAAATATTAAGAATGGGAGAAAAGTGCCAAAGAATCTCTGTAAAAGACCCAACTATTTCTATCATTAAAGGTTAAAAATAAAGAAAAAACAGCACAACATAATTAGAGAGATAGTCTTTGTGTAGCATTGTAATTTTATGTTGAATGAAGGCATAAATAAAAATTTCCAAAGAGAAAAATCTGAATGCTTTGTAAAATAGGTGTTGACATAGAAAATTATTCCAGTGAAGAGTGTATAATTAGTCATATAGGGCTAGTTTACCAATCTGTCTAGTCCAGTTGTTTGTCTCCATCAAGAATTTGTGTCAGCTGCATCAGGAGAACATGTGAAAAAAATCTGGAAGATGCTTATAAAACAACTGACTTAAAGACAGTTTCCATTCATTGGGAGGTCACTAATATTTAGAACTATTAGAATTATTATTAATTTCAAATCCATTTTTTTCAATATTCATTATATTGGCTGCTCTGATACTCTGGATAACCTATATGTGTACATACATTACTGATCCCTTTTTGAAGACAGGTTTCAAATATTATTAGGCACATATTAATGAAAAAAATATTTCCAATAAGCAAGTTTTGGTGCTTAATCAATTAATTAGGTATTGTTTCCTTTGGCTAGCTGTAAAATTGCTGTGTTTAAATTTAGTTGATCTACTTTTCCTGTTTTCTACATAAGGTAAGATAAAAGTTTCCAATTTACCTCTTCATGACAGAATTGTAACTTGCTGTGTACCTTTTCAAAAGACTTCGCAATATTTTCAGTCCTTTTTACAGGGTTTAGTTTTTCATGAGTTTTGGGTTTGGATTTGTTTTGTTTTGTTTTTCCAAATGTCTTTGAGTATTCAGAGCACATTTCACTGAACTGTTTCTGTTACTGGATTTCTGAAAAGCTTTTCATGTGAAAATATACTGAGGAAAATAATTTTGAATTCCATAGCCAGACCATACTGTCACATTCCTCAATTGAATGGATATAAATTCTGATTCAAGTGGGAAATCATAGAATCATAGAATGGTAGGGGTTGGAAGGGACCTCTAGAGATCATCTAGTCCAACCCCCCTGCTAAAGCAGGTTAGCCTAGAGCAGGTTGCACAGGAATGCATCCAGGCGGGTTTTGAATATCTCCAGAGAAGGAGACTCCACAAC
>VZSC01000685.1:169557-181222 GCA_013398225.1 Steatornis caripensis
ATTCCAGTCATGCGAACTGTCCCACCACGTCTCCGTGATCGCAATGAGATCGTGGCCCTTTGACCACGCACAGATCTCTAGCTCTTCCTGTTTATTCCCCATACTGCGTGCATTGGTGTACAGGCACTTCAGGGAGGTAGTCGAGCGCGCAGATTTCCCTGGAGGGGCGCACAAGGATCCACTGTCGTCATACCCATCCTTGAGGTGGTTGAACGCCTGCTTCTCATATTTGAAATACAAGATTCCATTTCTGTCAAATACTTCCATTAAAATAAAATTAAAATTCTACAGAAATCAAAATATTTAAAATATCAATGGTAAAAAAAAATAAAATTATATGTTAAAAATTCCTCCAATTAAAGATAACCGCAGTTCTTACCCAAAACCTTGCCATTGTCAGAGAACAGAAAACTCAGATTTTTGAGATGGGAAAGATGAAAAATGAACCACATGTAAGCAAAACAATAGTATATAGTAGGAATATACTGCTTTAACAACAGGTTTTAATCACATAATATTAATGTTTAATCCATATATAAGTTTGGAGCTATAAAATAAAGAATAAAAGGTAGTATTTTGGTCATTTAGATTTCTAATTTCTGTTAAAAGACTTTTGAGATAGCTCTGACAAATATTGGTTATTGGTTTTTCCCCTGTCTTTCCGTTTCCATGGAGGGAAGAGAAACAGACAAGCAGACAGACAAACAGATAAAATTTCTTAGCAGATCGTGGCTGAGAATTCAGAGAAAGTAATGACCTGTTTCTGAGTAGCTGAGTAAGAGGTGATATCTCAGGGAGCTTTTGCTAAGAGAATGAAAATTAGACAGATGGTTTCCATTCTCGCCCACATCTGAAGTGTTAAAGTAGTATTACATCATCACAAATCTGTAGCTGAAATAGTAATTATGCACCATTTCTTCTCCTTTTTACTGACTCTGCAAAGAGCAGAACAAAATAAATTTGATGTTGCTGGCCATATTACTTTCTGCTCTTAATATCTGATACGGGAAGTATCAAATGTTATTGCTTTCTAATCAGCATATTTGCAGTAAGGATTAAAATGCATCCAGATTTTTTAGATTACATTATTAAAGATACAGAATTTATACAGAATTTTAAAATAAGCAACAGCCAATTATTAGACCAAATCAGAACTTTAAATGAGCATGACTGTGGTTTTTTTTTTGAAAAGCATTTTCTAGAGTAATCAAATTGTGTAATTTTTATTGAATATGTACTACTTAAACCAAGCATTTGTATTGAAACACAGCTGAAAATGTTAGAACAAGGACACGAAAACTGTCTTTTACAGTCTTGGATGTAAATTTACCATCTGCTTTGCTAGTTTGAGGCTTAAAAGATTGTATTGCAAAGTTCAGGGTAATATTGTGGTATGTTAAGTAATCAACACCTGTAGCAATCATACTCAATTTACACTCATCCTCAATTCCCTTTAAGAAACTTTAACTCTTTGACTTGCTAGATAGACTCTTTAATACTGCCAATCTAACAAATACAGGTAACTTTAACATATTCTAGACTTCTGAACAACGGCAGCCTGAATATTAAAATAGTCACTTCAGACGCAACAAGAAATTGAAACTGCTTCCGCAGGAGAAAGATTGATTACTGACAAAACTTTACAAAATCTTACAAAAGGTATTATTCCTTGTTCTTATTTCAGATATTGGTGGTAAGCTGAATTCGACTGACTAATGTGTTTTGTGTACGGCTCAAGACCAATTCATAATTTTACTGGAGAAAAGAATTAAGAATTACCCTTTAAGCAGATTCCATAATATGGGTATTTTGATGGCTCTAAGCCATAAATGTCAAGCATTTAATGACTTATTTAAGTTCTATAAAGTACTTCTAAGAAAAGCATTAATGTATCAATGTGGTAGTGATGCAGCATCCTATTTTCAAATATCTTGCCCTTGGAACTTTATTCAAAACATGTATTATCTGGGTAAATGAGCTATGAAATCTCTGGAATTGAGACAGCTTTGAACAGAATCTAGAATAGCCCACACTTGGAACAAGATGCCACAGGATATAGAATATACTATGAAGTTTCTAAAGCTAATCAAAAGGAAACAGGGTGTATTTTAAACTCCAAACCCTGTGGTATTACATGCCTTAATTATAAATACAGGATGCTTTTGTGCGCTTGGAAACTTATATAACACATCCTTCTTTTGTTTAGTTTTGGTTTTGGGTTTTTGTTCAAGCTGTACTTCTTCTTTTCACTTTTATTATTCTCCCTTTGACTGAAATACTGTAGAGATTTAAGTGCTTACAAATAAAATGAGAAACCTGAATACAATTCCCTTCACCTCATGGGATTTGAAATTTAAAGACAGAGCTATTCCATATTAAAAAAAAAAAAAAACAACTGAAATACAATTCCCTTCACCTCATGGGATTTGAAATTTAAAGACAGAGCTATTCCATATTTAAAAAAAAAAAAAANGTTTCAAACCTGGACAAATTAAACCAAACTAAACGTCTATAGGACACTGTTCTGTAGTCTCATTTGTGGAAAACTGGATCTTAACACTATTCTAGTTGTAATCTCTGTCCTGCTTCTCTTGTCTATGTAACTGTCCTGAACATGATCAAGTGAGACACAGTAATCACAGAGAAGCTAAGCACAGTGCATTATCTGTCCTGGGAGCATCACTAGAGCAGAAGCATCCTCTGTTAGCTACTCTTACACAGCATCTGCTGTGTATTAGCTCTAGCAGATCCAGACCAAAGGAAGGTCATTGCCTCAAAAGCTAGTAGAGATGAACTGAGAAACTGAGATAGGCAGTTTAAAAAAAAAAAAAAAAGCAAGCTGGAAATCTTTTACCTAGCTGGAGTGTACCTTGGCAAAAGAAGGCCTGGGGGTCCTGGTGGACTTCTTTATCCAAGCTGACCATAATCCAGTAATGTGTCCTTATGTCAAAGAAGGTTAATGATATCCTGGCCTGCATTAGGTAAAGTATTGTGAGCAAGTCAAGAGACGTGATATTTCCCCTCTGCTCAGCACTGCTGAGGCCATACTTGTGTGTCCAGTTCCAGGATCCCTTCTACAAGCGAGGCACAGACATAATGAAGAGACTCCAACAAAAGGCCATAAATATGATGAAGGGACTGGACCATCTCTCTTATGATGGAAGGCTGAGATAACTGGGACTGTTTAGGCTGGAGAAAAAAAGGTTCAGGGGGGATCTTATCAATGGATGTAAACTGTTGAAGGGAACATGTTGCAGAGGCCCCCACACAATCAAATTAGACATGTGTAGAACTCAAAGTTGTATTTATTCCAATCAAAATTGCCTTAGAGTTCCAATGAACATTTATAACTTCGGGTTCAATGATGTTAAGAAGAATTAATACTACACAGCTGACTTGAGAATTCTTAAGGTTTAGAAATAATGGCCAAAATGTGTAATCACTCACCTATAAGATGAGGGCTCTCAACCTTGAGAAATTTCCTTTCGTGCCACCACAACCCAAGTGGCGAGTACCTGACTGTAGACACTGCTCTGAGGAGGACCAGCTCAAAATGTCTTTTGGCAGGGCTCCGTTTGTACCCTAGTTGAATCTGACCTGTAGTCATATATGTATGGTCACACTAGCTCTTATTGGCTGGGGTCTTGACTTTCTTATTCCATGCCCGAGGTGTATACATAAGCATAGTCATCATACCAAGGTGTGTACATGATGGCTGGCACTCGCCCAGGGGGTGTACTTGACCATAGCCTCCATAAAGGCATGAAAAGCAAGGGCACAAAAATTAAGGATGCAGTGGTCACTAAAGCCTCAGTCTCTGTCAGGGCTGGTGCAACTGCCGCAGAAGGTGCATAGAGGACAGGGCCAGGCTCATCTTTTCAGTGGTGTCCAGTGACAGGACCAGAGGCAATGGGCAAAAATTGAAAGACAGGAAATTCCCTCTGAACACCAGGAAACACTTTTTTACTATGAGAGTGACTGAGCACTGGCACAATTTGCCCATGGAGATCACAGGGTGTCCTTGCAGATATTAAAAAAACAAAACTAGACATGATCCTGGGCAATCGACTCGAGGTGGCCCTGCTTGAGCAGGTGATTTGGACCAGATGACTTTCAGAGGTGCCTTCCAAGTTCAATCATTCTGTGTTTCTGTGGTGTAGGGTGCTCAAATTTAAGACTGCTTGGTGGGTAAGGTACTCTTGGGTGAGTTAAGCTTTAATTGCCTTCTGGCAGGAGAAAAAATTAAAGAAATCTTCTCACACTAGTATATTATGTAAAAGGGAAAGGAGCATCCCCACAAGTTTGAAAGACATCTGATAGTTCATTTACAGGGTCTGTGAATAGCATTCTGGAAACACTGCCAAGTTCATCCCCTTAAGAACAGCTGAAGGTGTTAAGAACACCCTAATATCCATAAAAATAGATTTGAAATCATGGTCTGTGTCTCTAACTGTTGACTAAGCTCCTGTGGGCATGTGCAGAAGCAGAATTTTCAGCACCTCGGGAGGCACTGAAAGAGAGGCACAAAGAGACGTGATAGGGGCACACTTCTAAATTAAGAACCCCAGTGTGGACAGACAAGTCTCTCCTTAGGCCTTGGCATAAATAAAAAAGAAAAGAAAGGAATAAGCACTGAGCATTCCACAGCAAGTACTGAGTGTTCAGTCACATAAGGAATTTTTTCATTTCTGTCATTATTAGAATGGCTCAACAATATTTGGCACAAATTCTAATGTTGCATAAAAGCATGGTGGATGATATTTCTGCTAAGCACTGATTGCCATAACAGCAAAAAATACAAGGTAATTTTTAACATTGTATTTAATAGCAGCAGTGTTAATACAATCATCTTTAACAATAAAAATTAAATTGTTTAACCATTTCATTGATAAACAAAATAGTATTTCTGTAATATAAGAGATGCAATTTTTTCTAAATAAAATAAATAACCTTACTGTGTACTGGACTGGGTCAGAGATTGTTAAAGAGTACAGCTGCTGAGAGAGAAATAAAATAGATTTTCTACCTAAGGGCTGTTTCATTATGCCAGACAACACTTTGTATTGATTCTTCTCTATTTATTTCTAATTTTGTTGTCCCTGATTGAGCTGAGCTCTAAATCTTGTGATGGCTTATACACTGTTAGGATGCAGCATTGTTACGTGAAGTGTAAAGTAGCAATGTTCTCATTTTAAGCTCTAATTTAGTCTGATTTGCAACAAATTAGGTTTTCTAAAGTAGCATTTTAGTACAGAGAGACCATTTGTTTCATATGTTTTCTATAATACATGTAGAAATTTCTGTACTGAGAAGTCAGTGAAGTTTTTTTGTTAGTTTCTCAAGGATTTTGGGAATTGCCTAATAATTTTCAAAAAAAATTGGCACTTCATATCTAAACTCATTTTTTATGACAAGAAATATTTCACATAATCATTTCAATAGGCCACAAAAATTAGAAAAGTTAAGTAGCCTTTTGTTAGTTTTTTCTTGATTTAAAATATATGCTGAATTACATTAAATTGATTTACCAGACTAGTTTTGGTTCCTATTTTTGTACATCATAACTCCATTGCCTTACAAGTAATGATCATTCAAGATAAGAGCAGGAATGGAAAAGGTAGTCCTTGGTCAGTAGTGACAAACTGGCAAAAGATCAAATTGCATGACAATTCTGTGGAGTGTTTCAACAGAGTGACCAAAAAGGAAAAATAGGATATATTGCTAATTTTAAAGAAGCTGTATTTTCCCATTAACGTAATCAGTCTTACACGGTTCCACTTTCTTGGCAAAATACATCCCTGATGCACTCATGCAATATATTTGGGTACTCAAATGAAAGAAAATAAATTGCCAGTATTTGTTACTAAGCTATGAATTTTTAAAAGGAAAAAAAGAAAAGCTAAGGAAGGAAAAAGACATGTGTAAAGTATATAATCTCCAATCTAATAAACCTCACTTTTTCCATTACAGATGATACAGATATATATTTGCATCCTTCCATACATCTGCATAAAGCCTTTTTCTTTTGGGGGAGGTCTTATAAAGAGAAGTGAGTTTAGATTTTAAAATTAGTTTTAACTAGTTTTTAGAAGAGGAGTTTATATTTTCTTGCTCTTAACATTATTTACCAATCTTGATATCAATGTCTTCAATCACATAAAGACAATGCTGGAAGAACGTAATCTCTTAGTAGGTAAAAGTCTACAGAGAAAGGCTTTTCTGTTATCCCTCTCTTGGCATAGTTTTATTGTGGATGACTGAGTAAATTGCTTTTGCAAAAGAGGTAAGTCACATTATAAAAATCATTATTTTGCTTTATGTGCATTTCTGTTGTCCTTACGCTGGTCAGAAATGTAAATTGTTCTTACAGTTATAACTGATCAACCAGTAAATCTCTGAACTGTAGATTTGGCTACTTTTTATGCAGCCCATTTAGTTATGCTTAGAAGAAAAACTCTTCTAGTATCTTGTATGAAATGCAGTAAAAGGCAATTTATCTTCCTAGCTGTCCACATTTTACTATACCTTCTGCTGAAAATTTAGTAGGGGAGTTAATTCAGTTCTGCACATCCATGTCCACGGGATGTGGGGCACCCATAGCTCAGAAAAGAGCTGTCTGAAGTGCCCTGAATCCAGCTTGAATGCAGCATGCTTGTTAACATTGCCTGTCTTTGAGGAACAATTACCAAGGTTTCTTCAAGAAATCCCATCTCACAAACTGGTAAGTATGCATCTGTGGCCTGTTATAAGATGTAATAGGCACCAAAATTACCGCTGTCCCTTTCTGTATTAAATTCTGCCCTTTGGAAAGGATTTCCATTCAATATTCAAAATGCACTGTCTGGCAAATTTAAACTAAATGGCAAGCACAGATCTGCAGATATACTCTTTGTGTCTTTATTGCCATTAGGAGGAGCTCCAAGATAGAGCCACGGTTCAAGTATTAGGGACAAAGGGTGGCATTTTTCATGATGACACATCTTGAAAAGTCATATTAACATCATGAACAACACACACATACTCAAGCAACAGATTTTATGTTAAAATCTGAAGGTCAGTTATACCTGATTTAGATTTACTTTAGAAACAGGCAACTTATATTATAGGAATCATTACCATGATATCTGAAAATGAATTATATTTAAAAAAACCACCTTGTTTAAACTAATTCTAAACCAACAAATTTAGCTGAGAAAATCTAGCCAGTACGATGCAGGGAAAAAAAATGTGTAAGTTCCTCCATATATGTTCAGCTATACTGAATGGAGATTTTTTTTACATCGTTACTCTGACTTTACTTGGAATCTATCTTCGATTTTAAAACAAGAACAACAATAGTAATAAACCTAAGTTCATCCAAACTGATCAAAATTAAAAGCCAAAAATAATTCTAGTGAAACACTTTCTTAGGCTGTGTTTGATATTACAATGTAGGCTGAAATCCACCAAATGCTTCCTTTGAAGAGGAGCATAATTTCAGGCATGAAATTTTCATCTGTACATAAAGCTATCTCTGTTAATATCTTAAAAACATACATGACTATCTTTAATTCTCTCTTAAAAAAAAATTACAAATCCAGAATTTTATTGTTCATAATAAGACTGAAGTCATAACGGTCTTTTGTGTAAACTTATTTCATTATTTTGTTTGGAATATAGCATTAAGCATTGGTCATCCCTTCATCAAAATGGGTATAAATAAAAAATTCAAAAAGTACAAACATAAAACTGAAAGGTATTGGAAATATTTAATTTAAAAGGAAAAAATAATACACCAAAATTAAATCACAGAAGTATATTTTCACCCTCTTAGATTTTAAAAAGATGATATGCAGTAAAAAGAACAGAAAATTCAAAGTTTGTCAAATAAAATACTCTCATACAACTTGTATTTAGCCATGGATATAATAACTACATGTAGTTTTGATATTCAAGATAATAATGTTATTAAAAGATTGATTTATTCATGAATATGAAGGATGTCGGCTTTTTTTTGTTGTTAGTTTGTTGGTTGTTGTATCTTGGGATTTTTTTTAAATTCTACAAATAGTTGCTGATTTCAGAAAGGATACTTATACCTCCTATAGTTCCCCCAGATCTTGAGAAAGAAACACAGTTATCATGTATTGTTTTTGACATAAGTACAACAGTTAATTTCATAAATGTTGAAATGTATCTCTTGTTATAGAATCCAGAAAATAACAGGATTTTTCTGAAATTATAAGTGTTTGTCAAAGTTTTATCATTGTTTTTTCAATATTTCACAAACCAGTGATCCTGATACAATGACAGGATCTTGTTTGCTCATGTGCTTTTCTAATGTTATGAGAAAAACAACAACAAAAAGTAATAAAAAAAAGGAAAAAATAAATTACTCAGCTGACATCACAAAAGCTGCTGGTTACACAAAATATGTTCACAAGTGATCATATTTCCCAGTCTTTCCCAGGACTGTTAACTCCTTCATTATTTATCCAAGAAACTGAATTTCTCAGAGGTATCATGCAAGATAACTCCACAGTTCAAGTGGACTTCTCAAGAGTTTATGCATATTATTAATTCCATTCATCTACTTAAAACTGATCACTTGAGCTGAAACAATCTTTAGATTGAACAAATACACCATCCAGGTGAATTTTCATTGGCAAAAACAGATGGGACTTGATATTATGTAACTACTTTGACCTAAGAGTAATATTTAAACGGATCTTTAGGAAGTAGAAATCTACAACAAACTAATACCAGCATTTCAGTGCATTGAAAATACTGACCTTGTGAAAATATAAATTGACGTGCAGAATAATCACAGCTGCTATATGTTTGTTGATTATGTTTCTTATTATGACTTATGATGGATCCTTAGGCGGAATTCAAAGAAAATAATCTTTGTTAGTCTTAAAATTGAAGTGTCTGTTTCAACTACTGAAACAAAAATTTACCTTAAGGAATTTCAAACCTTCACTTTCCTTGCTCTAACATACACCCAAATAAAATCCTAAAGTGTATTCCTTTAACACTACATTTTGAAAAATAAAAGTTAATAAAATATATACTTAGTTTTGTTTAATTTTGCTAGCTAGCTACTTAGTTGAATACTGAGATGTGTGACATAAAGGTTCATTTTCTTTTTCTTTATCATATCTTTGAAGCTCATTCAGTTACACAGCACTATTTGAGTATGACATATTCTCAAAAAAAAATCCAGACCGCACAGAGACACAGGAGCCTAGGAGTGAATCCCACTCAATGAGAGGGTTGCCACTGTAGCTAGCAGTCATCATCACATAATCACAAGGTTCTGGTGGAGTAGAAAGAATAATGTAAAAGAAACTGAGGAATTATGAAAACTGTTAACATTTCAAAGTTTTGAGTAAATAGCTGCCCTTGGGTCAGAAGATACTATCCCACAATTTTGGTTTGGTTTGGCTTAATGGAGGCACTGTTTCATCTCTTCCCCAGAACTAGTGAGAGTAGCCCAAACTCTGAGCATAGACAGCTGTTTGGGATACATTCTGCACCTTTTAGACTCAATTCAGCTTAAGTTTTGGGTTGTATATTGACTATCAAATTCAGCAATTTCATTCATTATAGTTTTCATAAATGAAAAGAAGCATATGATATCTAAGAAAAAAGTGGCTATTGGAGAAACAGGCTGGTCAGACTATGAATTGAAGGATATCACTTAAACAAGGAACAGCAATTTGATATCAGCAGACAAGAAACAGAAAAAAATTAAGAGATATAGACATTCTTCTTCCTGTTCCATTTTCTGCTCTCATTTATGTGTCATTTCTCTTCCTGTTCTTTTTTATCTTTGCCATTCTTGTCTCTGTGCTTTGTATACCTGTTTAATTTTCATATCTTTGTGTAACTAAAAAAAGTCCATATTTGCCATATTTTGAAAACTGAACACTATTCTGGCATGTGGAGATAAGGAGGGCTGGTGCTAGTAAAATATTTTGAAGGCATCACAAAATTGTTGAGACAAAGGTGTGATTAAAGTAGTACTGATCTCGTCCTGTGGAATTCATGGCTCATGACAACTTACAGAGCTGTGAACCTGTATCTGGACATATGTTCTATAAAACAGTCTATTAACTATGAGATACTGTATTGTACCACCTGTTTTGATGTTACTCTGCAGCTGTTAGGGTATTTAGGTTACCTTGGGGAGGGTGACGTTTGTTAGATGACTCCCAGCTTTGGATTCTGTGAAAGAGTAAAACCCATTTTACACACAGATTGAGGTTCCTACTCTAATAATATTAATAGGAATTCTGACAGGTTTTCACTTTGGTACACTTCACTCCATCACACACCACAAACTACATTTCCACCAGAAATGTTTCACTTTTCTGCTGGTGAAATGATCTCACATTTGATTTCTTCCCAGGTTCATAAAGTGATATGTTAAATCATCCAGCTTTTCCTTTCCTTTTCCTTCCTAACTTTGTCTTTCCTTGCAAATATATGTAATACACAAATAAATAATCTATAGATACTTTCATCTTTTTTTCTGAAATACCTGATTTTGACAATTGTTAACAACAAGAACACGATTGCATTGGAAATAGAGAAGCCTTTTTTTTTTTCTTCTGACCCCCCATTCCCCGTCAATCCCCCTGAAAATAACCAGGTGTTTTAAATCTCAGTTTAGAATATAGCACAGTAAAGTTGTCCAAAAACCTCAAACCAGTCTTTGTTTACTAGTGCATACTTTGTAATGAAATCAGTCATAGAACAGGCCAGTGTAACTCTGGAGCAGACTATAAGTAATTGTAGTAAAATGGAGTTGACACATATAAATGATATCACTAATTTTTGAAAATTCACCTTTTTTTTCAGGAATTCATCTGAGAACATTCAGACACATCTAAACATCTTGCACATGAAAGACGAATACCTCTGTCTTTTTTGCATCTATTCCCTAGAATGTACTGACTCCTAATCTTTTCTGATCAGGGTTGGAAATGGAAAGAAATTTTCAAAATCTTCCCTCCCAATAAAGAAATTAAAATTTATGCTGGAAAACTTTACTCAGGTTAATAAAAATGTGCCTATTTTAAAGAGTGGGAGTGATCACACAACCAAAAAAATGTACCAAGGCAAATGCAATGAATTCTCTGTTACTTCCAGTCTTGAGACAAATTAAATATAATTTGAAAGAATATGCCTGTTTTCTTCAAGGAATATAAATTTTATTCATTTTTTCTTTCAACTGGAATTCCCTGTCACATTATGCATAGGTCAAACCAAATTATCATAAAAGTTTTGTTTTCTTTATAAACCTGGGATAGATGCCACAAATAAAATGATTTTACCAATAAACTCTGACATTCTTTAAGAATCTGTGTTCCAGTAAATTCTGTGCATTTAACATAACTACACTAGTTACGCACAAAACCTAGACATACTTAAACTCTACCCATTTCAGGGATACTAACAGCTATTTTCTACCAACACATTCTTTGCTCAAATACACATCCATTTTGCACTTTTTATTGTGCAGCAAATTATAGTATTAATGTCTTGATTTGGGACAGGACAGAACTGATTTTCTTTTAGTAACTTTGTTTTTTAGTTAAGTTCCACCCCTTATTCCGTACCATTTGAATCATGCTCGTGTCCTTACGTCATTTTGTCCGTAAATATATATATATATATA